>CM076395.1:17186342-17470655 GCA_038363315.1 Mugilogobius chulae
TGACAGTCCATCTGCATTGCCATTAGACCGGCCTGGTTTGTATTTAATGTCCAGGTCAAAACATGCTAATTCAGAAGCCCATCTTTGTTCTACTGCTCCTAATTTAGCTGTTTGCAAATGACTGAGTGGATTGTTGTCTGTGTAAACAACACATTTGTGTCCTAGCAGATAATCCCGAAATTTTTCGGTTACAGCCCATTTAAGTGCCAAAAATTCCAATTTCATTGAACTGTAGTTTTGCATGTTTCTCTCAGTTTTCCTTAAGCCTCTGCTTGCAAATGCAATTGGGCGAACTTTGCCTTCACACTCTTGTGACAATACTGCTCCTAAACCATTATGACTGGCATCCACATCTAAAATAAATGGCTTCTGAAAGTTTGCGTAAGCCAACACAGGAGCAGTAGTGAGTTTGGTCTTAAGTGTTTGAAATGCTGAGTCACATACCTCTGTCCAAAGGTGTTTGACAGTTGTTTTCTTACTGTTCTTGTGCTTTGGGGATAGTTCAGCTGCTAGGTTGTTTAAGGGTGCTGCGATTTGTGAGAACCCTGGGACAAAACGTCTATAGTAACTAGCGAAGCCAAGAAACGACTTAAGTTCTTGGACATTCTCTGGACACTTCCACTTTGCCACAGCTGATATCTTGTCCGGGTCTGTTGCCACCCCCTCTGCCGAAACAACGTGACCAAGATACTTGACTTGATGTTGGAAAAAGCAGCACTTTTTCAACTTGATCTTGAGATTCTCCTCTGCAAGCGACTCAGCACCAACTCCAGTCTCTGCAGATGCTGTTCAACAGATGTAGAAAAAATTATTACATCGTCCAAGTACAACAATAAAGATTGAAAGCTCTGGTCACCAAATATTCTTTCCATAAGCCTTTGAAATGTACTTGGAGCATTGCACAACCCAAAGGCCATTCGGTTAAATTCAAATAGGCCAAAGGGTGTGCAAAAAGCAGTTTTGTGTTTGTCAGCTTCTGCAACAGGCACTTGGCTATATCCACTTGCCAGATCTATCGTGGAGAACCATTTAGCTCCAGAGAGAGCATCCAAAGATTCCTCTATCCGAGGCAACGGATAAGCATCTTTCCGTGTCTTTGCATTGAGTTGTCGGTAATCGACACACATTCTGAGTGACCCATCTTTCTTTTGAACCAGAACCAGTGGGGCAGCATAAGGGCTACAGCTTTCTCTAATAATCTGTGTGTCAAGTAATTGTCTGATATGAGTTTTTACCATTTCAAATTGAGATGGTGGGATGCGTCGATACCGCTGCTTGGTTGGAACATCGTCTATTACAGGGATATTATGCTGAATGAGTGATGTACAGCCTAAGTCAGAATCATTTTTTGAAAATACATTGGAGTATTTAAAGAACAGCCGTTTTACAGCTTCTTGATCTGCAAAAGTCAATTTAGACAAATCTACAGATTCTAGATCAGGAGATACATTAGCAGTAGCTTGAGAGCATGTGACAGTTATATGGCCATGTTCATCAATAGCTTCTCTGAATTCTACAGCATTTGTGTTATTGTCCACCAGATCAACTGAGTGCAATAGGCCAAGTGTAACTCGTGGCTGAAGATAAACAGCCTCTGTGCTGACATTAGACACTGGGACATAGGCCAAGCCATTTTCACAGGACACTAATGATGTTGAGACTAGAATGCCAGCCGGAAGATGGTTAGTACTATGATCTGGCTCTAGCAAAAGTGTCTGTGCATGGTGTGTTTTACCTTTCGGACCAGTGGCTGGGACCATGACAGTTGTACCAGCAGGGACCAGGAGTGGACCTGAAGCTTGTACTCGCAGCTGACCAGCAAAGGCCTTGTCATCTCCATTTTCCATCAGGTGACACTGTTGCAAGGCTTCTCTCCAGCCTGGAGCCGCTTCTGTTACTTCAGGAAGGGAGAACATAGCAGTGCCATATTCTTGATAGAGGTTATTATAGAGTTGTAGAATAACGTTCATTCCTAACAATCCTGGTATGTCCTGTTTTTGTTGAGAGAATGAACTGGATCCTTGTGGATCTTTGACAATCAACACTCCACAGGCTGGCAATGTCCTTCCTAGAACAGTGACATCCACTTCTATGTAGCCGTGATAAGGGATAGACAAACCATTTGCGGCTGTCAGATGTAGCCATTTACAGTTGTTTACTGGATGCTTACTCGGATCAAAATGAGCAGAAAAGAAACTATGAGTAATTGTTGTAACATTTGATCCTGTGTCCAAAAGAGAGGGCACTGTGACACCATTAATTGCCAAATTTACTACAGTGCAGTACCCACTAGTTGCTGTAGTACTTTAGGTGGGATGGACTTCGAGCCATGTTCTGCTCCTTCTGAGGTCTGACTCAAAACAACAGAAGGTGCTAGTTTTCCGTCGGCTCTGAATAAAGTACTTGCATAGATTTCTGTTGTATTTCACTAGGTAGTGGCTGTCTACAGTAACGAGCAATGTGGCCTAATTTGTTACAGCGGAGACATTTTTTGTCTTTTGCCCATTTTTGGAGGGTTTTTAAACTTGTCTGTAACAATTGAAGTTGCTCCGTTAACATAGTAATTTGAGTGTGTTGTTGTTTTAAAAGTTCTGTAATTGTCTGAAACTCTGAGACTGATGAATGTTTATACACTGGCAGAGTAGTTTTCACATCGCCTCTGGCCACATTGCAGCCATAAGACTGCCAGTGATCATTTCCATCAATGATTTCTGCCCACTTGATGGCCTCTTCTCGAATGTCTATCAAAGAAATGGCAGGCTCTCTTCTTACCACATCTTTAAGGTGACGTCGCAGCATGCCATCTTTGACGTACTCCACAAACTGGTCCCTCATCACAGTTTGTGGATTAGGAACTGCATCAGGTGCACTGTCAATAACAGAGTCATTAAAGTCATTAGAGCATGAGAAAATTGCCTTAGCGACTCACCCTCTTGCTGTTTTCTGTCATAAAATTGTTTTAATAATACCACCATTGGCTTCTTTGCGCTGTACAAAGTTTTTAAAATGTTCACAATTTCGTCAGGATCCCCCCTTGTACAGATTGCACGATGTTTAATCTCATTTCGGGGTTCCCCTCCTAGATGGTCTAACATGAAGATGGCCTTTTCCTTGTCTGAGAGGTGTCTACCCTCCAGACAAGTTCCACTTCCTCAATCCAGTCTCAAGACGAACACTATCTGGTGAGTCTTGACGGCCATAAAACTTGGGGCACCTTCTTTCGCGGGGAATATACACCGTGCGATTCACTCTGGGGTTTGCAGCAAGGGGATTGGCTATAGTCTGTTTAAGCTGCTCATTTTCAGCTTGTAAAGTTCTTAATTGGTCATGTATTACTTGCAGCTGATCCTCAACTTCAGTCATTTTAAATTAAAAGCCAGTAGAACTTAATAGTCTCCAAAAGTTTCTGCAGACTAAGCTTGGCTGTAGATCGGGAGCAGTAGGCCTCTCCAATCTTCTGTACGATTGCCGTTTTATATTTAGCTATGTATAAACTACATATAAAAAAAAATACCACACACTGACTGCTCGATCCTGCCAACAACGCCAAATGTAACACTAAATAGGTGTTAATAAATAACAGGTAAGCTTAATAACAAAGCAAGCCAGTCAGTGTGGGTCCAACAGCCTTAAGGCAGCTTTTATTTACAAAACCAGACATAAAAATGAGTGGAGATGAGTTGATTTGAGACTGCAGTGGTGAGGCTCCGGCCTAAAGCTGGGGTGAGGGAAGCATGCTAGCAGTGAAGAAGAAACAAGATTAAAACAAACAAATCCATTTCCACAACAGAAAACACCCAATTACAAGTGCCACCACCACCAATAACTATAAACAAGGTCACCCTCTAAAGTGCACCCCCAGCACCCCAGCTATCTAAAAAACCTTCACCAACTGCAGAAGCCTATGTGTATAAACTGAAACATCAAATCAAAATACACAACTAAATTACAATAAAACGGCAACCAGCACTAAGCCTGTAAAGACAGTGCAGTTAGTAGGCTACTATTCTTAACAATTAACCTTTACAATAAATCAGTTAAAAGCATACCTTAAAACATCTGGACTGTTAGGACCCTTAAATACAATAATAAAATACAATGTAAGTCTTTACAAAAGATAAACAGATACATAGTACAAATAATACAAAGTTCTTTGTCTCACCAGAAGTTACCATGTGCTCAGGCCTGCTCAGGAAGAGGAAGTGAGGCTGTGCACACTGCCCTTTTAAAGTCTCTGTCATGTGACTTCTCACATGACCAGCTAAGCCTGCCACACATATTTATAATAAAAAGGCGTGTCTTTGATGTTTTGTTGCATATTTACATTTTGTGTGTGTGTTGCATTTTTATCCCCTAAATAGGCCTAAATAGATAGAAGACTTTTCTGAGCACCAGCAGCAGGAAATACTCAAACAAACATGAATCAATCCAAACAGTAAACTAATCATGAATAACCCTGCTATATCATATGTTTACCATGCTCTGAGTAAAAGTTACATTATGTATATATATACATATATGTTGCGTTAGTCTGAATTATAAATATTTGTGATGGTCTGTCTGAGGAGGAGGGGTCACTGCTCTACAGGGAGGGACACTGGGGACTCACTTGCACAGTTATTTAAAGCCGACAGCTCCAGTAAGTTCTCCAGGCTGAACACATGCTGAAACAGGCTATAAATAGACCTGGATTCACTCTGGAAGCCACAGAAGACACCAGAAAGAATTCACCACTTCCATCAGCTCTTGTGCTTACGTCTTTGTACTTGGACATCACAACTTAGACCATTATTTGGATATTTATCACAGTTGATTACTTTGTTCTTTTAAACATTTGGGAATTTGTCAAAGTTTTGAAGCGATGGCGAAGTGGGGAGAGGGCGACCCCAGATGGATTGTGGAGGAGAGAGCTGACGCCACTAATGTTAACAACTGGCACTGGTAAGTTTAATTACACTTTAATTATTGTCTGCCGTGTTTGTTGTGAGTGTTTTGTTGCTTGCTTTGTCGACAGTTCAGTGTTTGAAAAGTTTTACTCAAAGGTCCTTACAAATTTCCTGTTCAATGATCAAGAAATGTGAATTTACCTTGTATAAGGTTGTGTAATTAATCAAACTGGGACTAGACTATGGACGTTTTTGTCCCTTATAATGGTCCATGAGCAGTTTTAGACTTAAGAGATCAAAAATGTGAATTGGGCAGAATTCATTCAAATAAACCAAAACTACAAACTGTATTTTTATACAGTATTCTGTTTAAACTACTAAATTGCTTTAGTTAGTTATGGGAAAAAATGTCCACTAATTTACCTGTAGTAATGGTAACAATTGTTTGCTTTAGTCATGTCATATTATGCAAGAAGATTTTTCATGAGTCAGCTTTGTGAAAAAGATTGGTGATTAGAGCAGTGTTCCAACCAGGGTACATGGACCCCAGGGGTACGCGACCATTAGCCAGGGGGTCCTTGGATGACAGCAGATTTAAAAGAAAGTAGAAATTCTAGTATTGTAATGAAAAGTGTTATTTGCAACACATATTACATGTTAAGAGGCAAGACTTGAAATATATTAAAACAATGAAATGCATGAAAATATATGAGTAATGATAAAAAAAAAACTAAAAATACATGACATAAGGCAGTGTTTTCAACCATTGTGCCAAGGAACATGAGTGTGCCTTGAATTTCTGCCAGGTGTGCCTTGAGAAATAAGCCAGTTTTCAATATTTAATTTATAAAATAAGGTTAATCAGCATTAATATTTTGATTTACAATTTGGAAGTTTTTTACAGCAAGGAAAAAAGCAAAACCAATCACTATTTATGCATTTAAAGAATAATTTAAAGATGTTCTAGGTAAAAATGTAATAATTTTGTGTTCCAAAACAGCTTAATAGGCCATATTTCAAGAGGTGGTGTGCCGCAGAAAAAAATTAAGCAAAGAAGTGTGCCGTGGCTCAAAAAAAGTTGTTAAAGACTGACATAGGTACACCTTGTGTGAGATCATGATTAGGATACTCAAGACGAAAAAGGTTGGACCATGATTTAGAGGATTATCGATCGATGTTTCTTTCCGCTCCACTGCACGTCACTGGTAGAAAAATGTGTGTCCGTCTAGTTGGTTGTAGAAATTTCTTTGATAAAAACACCTAAACGGGGAGAGAGACGTTTTGATCAGGTATGAACTGGTCTCCTGAAGCAGTTTATTCACCTGAATGTAACGTGTGTGAGTCGTAAAGATGAACTTCATTCACAAAGGTTGATTCAGCAGCATAACTTTTGTTTTTGCACAGAGATAAACTCTTATAGTTGGCTGACGACATGTTAGTTAGTTTATTGTCCCATACGTGCCATACAGTTATGTTATGTCTCAAGAGGCAAACATCCCTGGCGAGTGTTGCTGCTACAGATTGTGTCAATCAGCTGCAGCTCTTTCTGCATTCCGATAAACAAATAATCCCTCTATTCTAAAGTGTGTATGACTGGTTAGACCACATTAAAAAAAAAAACATAGTAATCATGATTATATTTAAACATGTTTTGTCTAATTTGGCTATTTTATGAGGTTTACAATTGACATATTGTTTATAAGGGTAATTCACGACTAGCAATCACATTGAAAATTTGGGCCACAATCTACATAAATGACACAAACATTATGATTTGACAAATAAGAAAATCTTTGAATACTTTTTGTTGAATGATTGTTTACTCCAGAAACCAGAAAACTGTCAGTTGTGTGTTGATTATCTTTCAGTAATTTCAAATTTTATTTGTCAGTTTCTGCATAATTAACAACTTAACTGCTGTAAAACTATAATAAATATTTACGACAAGGACTGTCACACCAAACGAAATCAGATTTTGTGATAATGGGATTAAAGTTTTCAAAAGATAGTTAATAATAGTTACAGCGCTAGTGATGAATTGGTACTTCGCCTTCATTTCTCTCCAGGCAAAGAAGTAAATGATCATAGTTTTATTCTGACTTCCTGTGTTCTCTGTGATCCCAGGACGGAGAGTAATGTCACTCCCTGGTCGGAGGAGCGTCTGAAGGCCTTGCTGTTGGAGGTCAAAGTGGAGGGGTCAGAGGGCATGTGTCAGGTGACCGACGTGAGCAAACTGGAGGGAGAGGCCTGCATCAACAACCGCAAAGGAAAGCTCTTCTACTTCTACGAGTGGGTCATCCGCGCCAACTGGATAGGTCAGTCTTTAGGTTCAGCTTTAAGGAGACTAAGTATGATCATTTTATATTGTTCAATGTAAACAGCAACGTTAATCTGACACAGCCGAGCCTTCAGACTGTGCAAAATTGATAAACACCGCTTCTTCACCTCTTCATTGTCATAAGCCCCGCCTTTTTATTTTGTTAAATGGATGCCTGACCAAGTGTCACTCATGCTTAAATTTTCGCATAATACCACCAATTACAAAGAGGTGGCGGGGCAAGGGGGTAGGTGAAAACAGAACTTTACAAATCTTTTGGACCTCAGTTGCAGGACAATACAGGTTTACATGCATTGGATTTAAATAGCTCTTTTCAACACTAGTATAGTAGTACTTGAGACAGTCTCAAATACTGCTTTTTTTTTTTGTCTCGGACTTAAGCATATTTGAACTCGTCTTGTCTTGAACATCGAGATCACATTTCATTGCCACCACGCTCTGCACCAAGAACACGTGACCTGCCAGGCACAGTTTGTAACTGCACAATAAGCTCAAGCAGAAACTGATAATTGTATAAAATTACAAAGATGATCTTTATTTGCTCTTGACGGACAGCAGTCTTGGTCTCATCTCAGACTCGACCTATAAAATTCTTGGTCTTGTCTCGATCTCAGTCCTCGGTGGTCTTGATTTTGTCTTGGTATTGAGAAAGGTCTTGGTCTCAATTACTGCAATCCTAACTACCGCACTATTCAAGACTCCTAAAGATACTTCATATTTTGAAATAATCTTTTATTCCACCAACAAGCCTGACATTTTTTCACCATTGCCCCTGACCACAACAACCATTTACACTCACTGCAGATCTATACTAGACAATGTGGATGAAGTGTCTTGCCTAAGTACACGGTGATATCTAAGCCGACAGTAAATCCAGATGCTTGTAGGCCTCTGGAGTTATTGTGTCTGGCACTGTGGCTAACTGTCATTACTCTGAGGTTCCAATGTTTCCAGAACTGTCCAGGCCCAGACTGGTTGGCCACAACTAATGAAACAAGTTAAAATTGCTTTAATAAACTTTCTTCTTTGAGGCAGTGATTTGGATGAACAAAATCCCAATCCTAGATGAAGTGAATGAATGAACACATGAGAAGTGGGACACACTTAAAACATCTTCTCTGCTGATTTGTGCTTCAGGAACGGCCAAGACTGGAGTGAAATACAAAGGCACAGTGGACGTGGCAAATCTGTCAGATGAAAACGATGCAGATGATCTTGATGTAAGTTTAATAATCTAATCTTGTAAACTCAGACTAAAGAAATATTACATGTGATTTTGCGTGTCCCTTGCTGTCAGATCTCAGTGGCTCTGTGTGCGGACCACCCTCCCACGCCTCTGCTGCAGCTCATGAAGACCAAAGGAATCCCAGAAGTCCGCAAAGCTCTGGGCCTGTACATGAAGCAGCTCAAGACCGGTAAAGATCTGCAGCGTTCAAGTCCATCACATCCAGACGATTCTCTCTGCATATTCTTTAAGCTGGAGAACTTAATTTTTATACTCCACAAATGTTAATAAGCCCAACTACTTCCTCACTCAAAAAAATAAAATAAAAATCTTCAGCTCATGATTAATATCCACATGCTAACATTTCTGGCAAATTGAAACTGGAGCAGACTACTTGAGCACAGTCAATCAGAAAGCTGCTTCCAACTGTTATGCCTTTTATATTGGATTCAGACATCACACAGCAGTCTGATTTTGTCACAGAGTACTGCATTTACAACTATATATATATATATATATATATATATATATATATATATATATATATACTTTTTGTGATAACTAATTGAAATAAAATAAAATAAACTCAGTACCCCAATTTTACAGATGTCTTGTCCAAACTCAGTCAGAACTGCGCTGACTGAATGGGTGATGAATGGGAAACAATTAACATTTCTCATTTAGAAAGAAAAAAAATTCAAAATCATTTGTGCTTCAGTTCTCAATAGTTGTCCGTGACATTTTAACTATACCAGCATGGTCAGGTGTATTCTCTCTGTCCTTGACATGTTTCAGTCAAATTGAGTTTGAGCGATCAGTAGAACTGACACAATCAAACAATCCAAATGACAAAAATTCAAATTAAATAAGTGGTAATTTAATTACTTTTATTGATTAAGCAGGTATTTTTTTAGATTTGAATGTTTCAGAGAGAGAGAGAGAGAGAGAGGTGACTGCTGACACTTTCTTTTTGTTTTTGTGGGCCAAAGATGATGACTTAACTCTACACACTGATCTGTGTGCCTGATCGGCCCATATTTACCTGCGGTCAGTGAGATCTGAATGTCGTCTGGATCGTTGTCATAGAACACATTATTATTGTGTATGAACTGATCTAATGGAAGCATGTAAAGATTGAACTGAAAGGGTCCCAAGATTGACCCCTGGGGCACTCCACAAGTCAAGACCATTGCATTGCTCCATTGCATATTCACATTTTTTCCTTTGTTTTCTCCTCTCAGAGTTCAGTCAGGGCATGATTCTGCCCACAGCTAATGGACCAAAAGCCCCAAACCCTCCACCAAATCCTCCAGCTCAGAGTAAGCCACAGGTGCAGAGCAAAACACAGGTCAGGCCGAATAATGTACAGAAAATTCCCCTACTGACTTATGTATTAGCTTCAACACTTGATTGTGTTTCCAGATCAGTTCAGCTCCATCGAGTGGCGCCCCCTGCAGTGCAGCTAAGACATCGACTCGAAACATCCAACTGAAGGAAACTTTCTTCACAACACCAGACGAACTGTACGCAACGTTCATCAGTCAAGATGTAAGGAGCATTTACTAACTTTACTTTATTATGGCACATTCTTTTCTCTGGCTTTGTTCTTTTATATAGCTATAAAAAAATTGAAAACGTCTTATAATTACCTTATTTTGTCTGTCTTTGTTGACAGTTTGTGCAGATTTTCACCCGCTCAGCTGCTCAGGTCGACGCTCGCAGTGGAGGAAAGTTTCAGCTCCTGGATGGATCTGTCTGTGGAGAGTTTGTGCAACTGGTAAAAACATACATTTCACCAACCACATGCTGCTGTAACTCTTGTATTCCGATCAGTGAAATGGTCAATCAAAAATACTTCTATATCGTCATCATTAACTTCTGTTGGAGAGTTATGACAACTTGTTAATTTCACCTGTATGCATTTAAATAAGTTGCACTTCTGAGTATAATTACAGTAAATCTAGAATAACTCACTCTCTTCAGGTTCCAGACAGAGGCATTGAGATGAAGTGGAGATTCAGGTCGTGGCCCAAAGGTGAGTACAATGAGTTCAATAAAATGGTCAGTGGCTGTCAAACTTTTCACATCAAGTACTAAATAAATGTTGCCACTTTTGAAATCAAAACTACTTTTAATTAAAAAAAAAAAAAGGCATATTATTCACATTCAGTCAGGTCTAATGCCTAGAATATAGACTGCTCTTGTGCATTCTGATAGGGCAAAACTATATTATAGCTTGAGATTTCTTTTAACTTTGTGGAAAATGTTTGATATTGCACTATTGGAGTTTATCCATTCAAATTCAAACACATACAAGTAGTCCAGGAAGTAAAGTTTAAACAATGTCAGTGTTGGTTTCCATTTCTGTGGTTAACTTCCGAATTAAAGGTACAAATTCTAAGTTAATATTTGACATAAGAGCGGAGATGAACATATACTGTTTGCTGTCTGACTTGGGTTGGTTTATCTTCGTCCATCTCTGTTCGCTGAGTGGTCAATTGTACTTTCTGGTCTTTGAGAATTGTCTGCAGTTCTGCGATACTAGACCTTTTAGCTGGAGTCAAATTATTTGAGAAGAAACAACAGGTGTTGCCAGCCTGGTACCCAGCTCGTGTCTTAACCACAAATTTAACTCATCTCATCAATTTTCTTTTCATCTTTGTTTCTCTTCTTTTCTCTCTCCTAGATCACTTTGCCACAGTGATCCTTCTGTTCGAGGACAGAGGAGGAGAGACAGCTCTTTCTGTGGACATTCAGGGAGTTCCTGCTGGATCTGAGGACAGCACCAGAGAGGGCTGGAACCGCTTCTACCTGCAGGCCATCAAACAGACTTTTGGATACTAGAACCACACAGATCATCAAACAGACTTTTGGATACTAGAACCACACAGGCCATCAAGCAGACTTTGGATACTAGAACCACACAGGCCATCAAACAGACTTTTGGATACTAGAACCACACAGATCATCAAACAGACTTTGGATACTAGAACCACACAGATCATCAAGCAGACTTTTGGATACTAGAACCACACAGGCCATCAAACAGACTTTTGGATACTAGAACCACACAGATCATCAAGCAGACTTTTGGATACTAGAACCACACAGATCATCAAGCAGACTTTTGTATACTAGAACCACACAGATCATCAAACAGACTTTTGGATACTAGAACCACACAGATCATCAAGCAGACTTTACTAGAACCACACAGATCATCAAGCAGACTTTGGATACTAGAACCACACAGGCTATCAAACAGACTTTTAGTTGTTAGGACATCATCAAGGAGAACTTTGTATGCAATAATCACTCACTCCATCAAGCAGAACTGTGAGAACTAGAACTATAGAACAGACAATCAAATAGATTGTTGTTACCTGAACCATGCAGCACAAACATCAAGCAGACTTTTGGATACTTGAACTTACTAAAGGACCATCATACAAAACTTTGATAACTAGAACCACGCAATACAGACCATGAAGCAGACTTTGGAACGTTTTTGCTATAAAACTGTGCGTGCATATGGTATTTAAAAGCATTGTCTTTTTAAATACCATAATTTGGCATTACTGGAAAAGTAATTTCTTTTTTTGTTTTATGTCAAATCTTGCTGCCCTGATTTCACCCCACTAGTTTAAATTCATATAACTTTTGTTGTGTGAAGTCTTGTCCTTCTCCTCATGTTGATTCAGACTTATAGTGGATTTTTATGCCCAGATTTTTAGGCTAGCAGCTCAAATTAAAACATGACATTTAATTTCAAACCATGTCTCTATTCTTTAAACTGAGATCACTTATTTATTTGTAAAAATGTTTTTGGAGTCTTTGTAATAAAAAAGGGACAAAGCTTTGTTGTCATGCTTTATATTATTGCTTCTTTATGGCATGTTATAAAGAAGTTGATTGAAAGAAAGATTGCATCGTCATAAGTGAGAAGGTCGGTTAAAGGTTAAGGTTAATAGGACAGTGTCAATTATGCACAAAGGCAGAGATGCTTGTAGCAGCGCTCTTATAGCTAATTTTCTTCTGCAGTCCTGCGGAGGGGAGATTGGAGGCGCTGTACATGTTTTTAGTGGAGGGGAAACTGGAGCAGAGAACATGCTCCAACACATAGAAAGGCCCGGTTCGCCTGGGAGTCAAACCAGGACTTTTTTGCCATGAGGCCAGAGCACTAACCACTGCACCACCGTGTCGCCCAACTGGAAAATATGGTAAAAAAAACACTACTGGATCCACACAGACCTGCAGAGTTTTAACAGGTTAACTGTGAGGAAACATTGAAGCAGAACTTTGAGATGTAAAAACAACATCAACACTGCTGTTGTTGTGGAGAAGCCTCCTCTGGTATTAAAATAGATACTTTTATTTGCTCCTCTAAGTTCTTAATGTGCGTCCTTCATCTCTCCAGACGGCTTTTTTTAGCTTCGCTTTGGCCTGGATCCCTGGGGCCCTTCAATAACGACTTTATCTCATCCTTCATCTTGTGATTCTGGGCAAAATGTCAGGAGCAGTGAGTGACCGCAGATTTTTTATGTGTGAAGCTACAGTACAAAGATGGAGTGTAACCACCGCCTGCTTGTTTCCATGGAGACAAACAGTAGAATGCCACACCTTGGAACTAGGTGAAGGAAAAGCAGGTAACTATTCATAAGAAAAGTCACAATGATCATGTTTATTTAAAAGGAACTACAGAAATTATAAAATATAATACAAATAAAATGAAAAGTATTTGTTCCACAGCCAGGTCAATGTGTTCTCATGCATGTGTGTATGTACAACACATGACTGGAATATGCCTGGAATAGACAAGATTTGTTGGCATCTTACCAACATGTGTTTTGGTGGAAAAAAAAATTAGACCACTGAGTACTGTCAGAACTGAATAATAAAGAATTTTGTTCTAATCAGGCGGCGAATGCAAGACTGTGATTGGTTGTGTTTGAGTGTGTTATGGAAAGCTTTATCCTCCAGTATTCGCAAAGTGTTTTTACCTGTCTGACAGACAGGTGATGCTGACTGAGATGTGAAACTAGCCATTGTTTTGGATAAACACCATGGGGTCTTCGCTTCAAGAAACTCTTTGTCTCTTACCAATTGTAAAAGCATTTCTCACTGTAATCTATGCTGCCATTGTAGGCTGGAGTTTCAACTGAGAGGGGCTGCTTGGGGGAAACGAGGACAAACGGGGACAAGGAGAGGACTGACCACCACCACTGGAGAACTGTGGGGTAGAAAAAGGGAACATGGGGCAACAATGGACGGGACTATGACTGCGAACTTTGGAACTTTCAATTATGCAAATGATCCACTCCAGGTTGATTTTGGTCTTTGTAACAAGAGTTTATACACCATAATTGCAACCAAAATGAATACAGTCAATATTAACCATGTGAAGGATTTATGAGGGGAAGTTGTCAGATTTAAAACATAAATATGTTTGCTGTTAGAAACTTAGATACATCACCTTTAACATTCAGCATAGAAATTAAATGAGGCACGCAGAAATGTGTTTAAAAATGTGCTTTGACACAGACCCAGGGTTCATTTACCAGGACATTTGCTGTTGGCTTTGTATCAAATTTTTCTCATTTAGCTGCTTCTAGAAGTGAGTGCGTCACTTTCCGTGTTGAGTTTGACAACTTTGCACACCGGGCCTTTCAGAATGATCAACTGGCAGCAAGTTTAAGTTTATTTGTATTAAAACAACAGACAAAACAATCAATTAAGTGACATTGTATCTTTGCTTTAAACCTCCCGGCACAGATTTATCCTCGACCGTTTACAAGATTGACACATTTAGATTAGAGTTTTATTTATAGGTTTCAGCCCTCTGACTCTGGAGGTGTGGTAGCAATGGAAAGAGAGCCAGAAGGAATGTGACATTGTATGTACATATGTTTGAGAAAATGCTTTATTTTAATCCTGTGTTACAGTTTCTGGTTCTTTCTGAGGTTGTCTTAAGTCCATAGTTTCTCGTTTCTAAATGTGGGCCAAGAAGGTCAACTATTAATACCCGTCTCTCTCTCTCTCTCTTTCCCTCCCTCTCTCTTTGAAAATACCTCCCCCAAACTCACTTCTGTATCCTGTCAGGGGCTGTGGACTAAGCAACACAACTGCCTCTGCATTAGTGGAGCAGTAATACTTTCTTAAACCCTGTTCTTAACCCACTAAACCTGGACTAGAGCCTCTGAATTACAACGGTAAGTCGACTTCATCTTCTTTTGAGTTAAAGCTGCGTTGTTAGAAGTATTGAACAGACACATGGATGGTTTTGAGTTGGTTTTTGCCAGTGAACTAAAAAGAAAACCACCAGATGGCAGTGTTTTAAGAGCTGCACTCAAAATACCAGGAAGTCAATGACGCTTAGGTAACCATGAATAGTCAATTAAGTAACAAAGGTCTGAAAGCTGCTTTATACTGCTTTTAATTTGACTTCAAGCAATGATGCACATTTAGATTTCAAATCATTAACCACAGTATGCGTATTATGGAGAACAGAGTGTCTTGTGATGGATCAAATTTGAATTATTCAGCATCATGTTTCTTAAATCATTTGGAGAGCTTCTTGCAAAAGTATGAACAGCTGCTGGAAGCTCCAAAGGAACATGTTGATGAAGACCCTACTCTTCCATTGGTTGTGTTTGTTGTGACCAGTTCTCCGGAGAATGTGTTGGTAAAAAGTGAAGTTAGCAACCTCCAAAACAATATTCTTCAAAGTTCTTCTTCTAAAGTTCTGAAGCATTTGATCCGTTGAACGCTGCACATGATTTCGTTTTAAGAAATTTCTCACCTCCTTATAATGTTTTGTCATTCCAGGGACCATGCACTTTTATTTTTACATTTATTTCGGGTGGAAACCTGCCCTTGCAATTTCAGTGTCCTGACCCATACCTTACCCGGCTCACGCTGTTTTGAGAAATGTTTCTGTCTGAACTGATCTTGATATACTGTACTTCTGCTAAAAGCCATTGCAAAAAACAAAGCATCATTGGAATATTTGAATCTGACTGGTCCAAGCGCCTCAACGCGGAAGTTGCCAGATCCAGTTGGTCCAGATTGGTCTGGTGGTCGTGGTCGTCTTTAACCGTCCGGTGGTGCTGCTCCAGTTGAATTCTAGCTCAAGGGTGCCCAAACTGTTTTCCTTCGCAGGACAAATTTAGTTGATTTTTTCCTCGACGAGCCAAAGTGTATTATGTTAAGTGTACTGAGGGTGAAACCAGTTTAGCTTTGTATTTTAAAAGTTATTTGAAATGATTCATGAGTGAATTGTTTTGTATTACCATGTTTTATGACATTACGTCTGATTTGATGTCCTTTGACAGTTTTTTCAACCAAAAATAAATCAAATTGAAAGCACCACTAGTCAAGATTTTGTGGAAAAGTACGTAGACCCTTGTCAAAAATCCTACTGGATTTTATTCCTCTCCTATAAGAAACTAATAAGAAAAGAAATCTTATAAGATTTCTTTCAGAATTCTGTTGGACAATATCTGAAGCTAATTATGTATTTATTTATTCTTTTGGACAATGTCAGCAATAATTTGGACAATGATGCAATTCTACTGGACATTTTTATCCAATTGGACAAAGTCAGAAACCTATTAGAGAATGTTACAACCCCATTGGACAAAATTAAAATCCTGTCTGACATTATCACAATCTTATTGGATATGTAAGAGCAAGGTTACCTGACAGCAGCTCTTCTGGAAATCCTAGCTCTTTGATGTGTCTATTTGATGGAGTAAATGTGTATGGTTGCATTTGTGGACTTTTTTTTTTTCAATAAAAGTGCGAAACAAGAGGCCCTTCCAGCCCCCCCTCCCTTTAAAAAAAAAAAACAAAAAACCAGAGGTTTTAGTTTTGATTTGACAAGACTAGATTGAGCAACTTTGTGAAAAATGTCTGATTTGATGTTACTGTTTTTTCGATAAAGTCCATGTTTTTTCGGATATAGACTCAGTGGGAGAAGCTGTGCCTTTTTCCTCCGCCGAACTAGTTTGTATTCTAAAATCTAGTGACATGTCCTGACGAACTGTGGGGGGGTGCATTGCGCATTGCAGCGTATAGCCTGCCGGAATTATTTGAAGAAGAAGAATTAGAAGAGAGTAGTTAAAGCACTACTAACGAACTAGTTTTGTTCTGCTTTAACTTATGTTTCTCATGCAATTATTAATATGCACGCTAATAACCAAATCAAATGAGGAGCACTCAAGAGCATTTGTGGACCTGCGACGAGAATTACATTTGAAAATATTTCACTTTTTGGATGTAAAGAAAAAAAACCTGAAAGAGAGCCGCAAGTTGAGAACCACTATCTAATAAAGAGTTGATGTTCTTTTTCCAGATTGTGTTCGAGGTGGTAACCATGGCGACTCTCTCATACGAGGATTACTCGATCTACAGTAACCTCTCAGACGATGAACTTCTGCAGCTGGCCATAGAACGAAGTCTGGATGAATCCCAACATTCACACGCCTCGCTTCTGCAAGAGGCTCCGCCCCCTCAGGAGACCCAGCCAATCAGAGCGCCTCGCACCAACCGATACCAACGAGCATCTGCTCCCAGGAGTAACCCCAACTCCCATAATCCTCCAGAGCGGGAGCAAGCTCACTACAGCTCGCCCAACCCGCCCAGTGAGAAGCCCCCAGACCCGTAAGACTTTCTAAGACTTTTGTAGGTTTTACAAGACCAAAAGAAACCAGATCAATCTAACCACTGATAAAGAAAGTCAGAAACACAGAAGCTAGGGTCTAATTACAAACAAAAATGTTGCATAATTCATTTCTCATGTAAGTTTGTGATTTATAAAAAGACAATTTGATATAGAAATGAACAATCTAATCCTATAATTTGCGACTTGCTTTGTGTAGTGTGTGAGCTCAGTCATTCTAGAATCACTCTCAGTCCAGTCGTGTAGTGTGTGGGCAACACTCACATTCTAATTAGTTACAACTGGAAAGTCGTGTAGTGTGTGGCCAGCTTTACTAAAAACACTTGGTTTGAAGCAAAAGCCAGAAAATTAAATATGATTTCTGTGTTAAATTGCAGTGATTAGTAAGTCTACATAAAAAGTTTATGTACCAGGAATTATTATTAAAAGATATTTTATTTTTGAAAACGCTAAATAGAAACATTTAAAAATGTCAATGAATTATTTCCCCAAATCACCCAGTTCTTGAAACACTTGTAAACTGTTTTCTCTTGTCTCACATCCAGGAAAACATTTGACGGGACAATCAGTCGCTTCATGACTGGATCAGGGAAAAGGATGATGGTTTATCGCAGGATGGACGAAAGCATCGCCTACATTGGCCCTGAGCCTGAAGAGTGAGATTATCTACTGTATACATGTTCTTGTGCCATGTTTCAGTCGAGCATGTTTGAGTAGTGTGAAAACATAGCTATAACAGTGGAGTGATTGCAAATGTCTTTCTGTAAAAAATAACTATTATTAGGTCGCCATGAACAAAAACATGCAAGATCTCTTTTGTCCCATGAACTGCACAAGCTACACTTCTTTAAAAAGACTTAAATTGTTAAAATATTGTTTTGCTCTTGTTCAGAGAAGAGGAGCCCATTTTCCAGGCGATCCGTGTGGGCGATGCTGCTCGTGTGAAAGCTCTGGCTCTCAGACCGGGGACAAACCTGATGCTGCCCAACAGACCCGGCTGGCTGCCCATCCACCAGGCCGCCTGGTACGGACAGACGGCCTGCCTCAAAGCACTCATCTCAGGTGAATACAAACCTGCAGAAGTGACATGTAAGACTGGTGCTTTATGTACACAGTTAAATGTACACTTAGACCATCATATTTTCAGATAAATACCTGCTCTACGTCAGATGAAATTTTATTTAAACTGCTAAAGTTAAAAAACTACTGCCCGGATCAAGGGGCCCAGCCCAAATTTACAAAGAGTGGGTCTGGTCACCACTCCTCCCATCATTTATCAGATCACTCCATAATGAACCTTGCACTCAAATTAGTTCATTTGTGTGATACACATGAAACAAGAAGCTGATTTGTCGTCTGTCATTTAGACCAAAATCTAACTTCACTCACCTAACATTAAAATTGTTTTTGCAATGGTTTTCTGTATTTATATATATATATATATAAATATAATATATAAATAAATATATATATATATATATATATAATATATATATATATATATATTATATATATATATATATATATATATTATATATATATATATATATATATTATATATATATATATATATATATATTTTTTTTTTTCATTTATTTTATTCTCATAATCAGTCATGTTTATTTTAATGTGAAAGATAGTAGGCATTAACCTGGCTCACGCCAGATGGATATGTGTTGAACTCCTCATCTGGGATTGTACTAGCTGAAGGCGAGAAAAGGTGGGGCGTTTAGTGAAATACTTCGAGCTGATTGGGTGAGCGGCACAGTGGCAGAGTGGTTAGCGCTCTTGCCTCACAGCAAGAAGGTCGCGGGTTCGATTCCCGCACGGACCGGGCCTTTCTGTGTGGAGTTTGCATGTTTCTCCCCGTGTCTGGGTGGGTTTCCTCGGGCACTCCGGTTTCCCCCACCAACCAATAACATGCATGTTAGGGTAATATCCTCCAGCTACGGTAGTCCTGACCAAGAACATCTGGAGATGGGTCCCCGAGCGCTGCACTGCGGCGATCACTGCTCCTGAGGAGATGCTCCAGAGGCATTGAAGGATGGGTCAAATGCAGAGGACAAATTTCCTTAAAGGGACAATAAAGTATACCTTAACCTTAATACCTTAACTTATTTGTGCTTAGCCAATCACAGCAACAACTCGTAATGGTGTATCCAATGTCCGCGTGAGATAGAACAAGTGTCACACATACTGCTCTTCTTTCAAAAAGAAATTACTCCGTATTTCTGCTAAAATCACATCAAAAGCAGCAAAAACACGTACATCCACGGAAGCCACATCTTTGTGTAGCTTGAATTAGACTCGGCGGCGGCGCCGGGCTAACGGCCCATGTTAGCCCGCCCTGCTACAATGTGATTGGGCCTCAAAACCACGCTGCTGTGATGTGAGTGGGCCGAAACTCCGCCGTTTCGGACTCTCGAACATCTGGAAGGCCAGATGGTTTATCTCGTGTTTGTGAATTCACAAATACCGCGAGATAAACCATCTGGCTGGCCAGGTTAAGTAGGCATCCCTTATTGACTAATCTGTCAATGACGCCCACTGAAACTTGAAAGAGACCAGATAATATATTTCTCTCATATCATCTGGATTCTCCCGACAAAGAAAACTGAGCTGAGTAAAGTCTAGCTAAAGATGTAAGGCAGTTACGATGAGCATAGCAATCACTTTTGTTTCCCTTTCAAGAATAAATAGTGAATAGATAACCAGCCCAACTTTGAAATAATTTACTTACTGACATACTTGAGATCACAATGAGCAGAACACAAAACAAAATTCAGCCACAGTAGCAGAGTGGTTAGAACTCTGACTTCCCAAAAAGAGATAGTGAGTTAAAATCCGGGATTGAACTAAATCAACATGTCACGATTTCTCTCAGTAGAGTTTGCATGTTCTCCGTGTTTTACTGTTGGTTCTCTCTGGGTACTCTGGCTTCCTCCTACCTCCAAAAACATACCTTGTGACTGCATAAGAGCGTGTTTTCCTGTTTTAATCCTGTTTTAACCCTGGTCCTCTCCTCAGTCCAGCCCGGGATGCTGAACAAGCGTGCAGACCGTGGGGAGACTCCTCTGCTGCTGGCTGTGCAGAAAGACAGCCTGGACTGTGCCATGTTTCTGCTGGAGAACGGAGCTGATCCAGACATGATGAGCTACGAAAAGGAGACGCCGCTCTACAAAGGTTCTGATGGGTTTGAGCAGTGACACTTAACGACAAAAATATAATCAAGAATATATGTATAATGAGGTGGAAAGAGAGAAATAACAGCAGATTGTCACATAAATAAACTCACAACTCTCAACCCTAATTGCGGTCCTGTTTTGTTCTCATAAGTGTGTCTGTCTTTCAGCTTGCGAGCGTAATAACCCCGCCCTGGTTGCCGCTCTGCTGAACCACGGGGTCCGGTGAACATGTCGTGTATCCAGGGCTGGACGGCTCTGCAGGAGGCTGTGGTGAGGAACAATGTGGAGATCTGTGACATGCTACTGAAAGCTGGAGCCAAAATCAACATCACAAACATGTACGGCATCTCGCCTCTGTTTACGGCCGCTCAGATCGGCAGCATGGACGCGCTGAGGTTCCTCATCAAACAGGGTCAGTAATAATGGTTTTATTTGACACAATCTTACACTTTATTATCCCCGGATAGAAATTTATATTAGTGTCAAACCTGGCCTCATCTCAGTTCAACTAGCGTCAGTCTCTCCTGGGACTTCGTAGATGTCCCAAATATGGGTTTGTAGATGTTTTCAACAGAATCTAACAGGGGGTCTGGGGGTCCTCCCAATGAAAAAGCAAACATTTAAACAGACCACATTTTTCTCTATTTTGGTATTTTCATTTGTGGTTATTTTCCAATCAACTGGGTTTAGTTTTTGAACAAACCAAGCACAATTTAGTACTTAGACTGTTATATAACAAAACGGTACCAAGTGTGTATTAGATCAAGGAAATGTGACCAAATACTCTGTGGTAGTCATTTCCATCTGAGAGACTGTGAAGGGCTACAGTTGGAGGCCTTCTCTTGCCTAATGGTAGCTTCATCTTAGGACAACACTGGATTTGTTTGAATAACCAAATGACATGCCTATCTCATTTGTATCCCTTCTTCATGATGTTCTATTTTGCTAAAATCCTTTTTGGTTTTCTTTCCATCAGTTTCATGACACCTCTGATCTCAGCATCATTCTCCCTCCTCTCAATCATCAAAAACATAAAATGTTGTGTTGTTATTGTCAGTGGGCTAATCCTGAGCTGGTGTAGACTGAAGACCAGACTTCAAATTTCAGTACCTTATAATAACTATCCTTCAGGTCAAGACCATCTCAAACATATAATCTGATTCCCTCGGATGAACTAGTCTATTTGTGTTGTAGGTGCAGACATTAACACTCAAGCTGCAGATGGAAACACTGCTCTGTTTGAAGCAGCCAAAAACCGCCATGAGGGGGTGGTGGAGCTGCTGCTGTCCCAGAACGCAGACGCCAACAGACCAGGACGAAACGGACTTCTACCTCTGCACGTCGCTGCTCAGAACGGCAACGAGCCGTATGTTTGTCCCACAAATGGATAGTTTGATTCTTCCACATCACAGTGGAACTCTGGAGACACGTCACAGTCAGGTCCAGGTGAACTCTGAGACACGTCACAGGTGGAGACACATCACAGTCAGGTCCAGGTGGAGACATGTCACAGTCAGGTCCAGGTGAACTCTGAGACACGTCACAGTCAGTCCAGGTGAACTCTGAACACGTACAGTCAGGTCCAGGTGAACTCTGAGACACGTCACAGTCAGGTCCAGGTGAACTCTGAGACACATCACAGTCAGGTCCAGGTGAACTCTGAGACACGTCACAGTCAGGTCCAGGTGAACTCTGAGACACGTCACAATCATGTCCAGTGGAGACTCGTCACAGTCAGGTCCAGGTGAACTCTGAGACACATCACAGTCAGGTCCAGGTGAACTCTGAGACACGTCACAGGTGAACTCTGAGACACGTCACAGTCAGGTCCAGGTGAACTCTGAGACACTCACAGTCAGGTCCAGGTGAATCTGAGACACGATCACAGTCAGGTCCAGGTGAACTCTGAGACACGTCACAGTCAGGTCCAGGTGAACTCTGGAGACACGTCACAGGTCAGGTCCAGGTGGAGACAGTCACAGTCGGTCCAGGTGGAGACACTCACAGTCAGGTCCAGGTGAACTCTGGAGACACATCACAATCAGGTCCAGGTGGACCAGGTGAAATATGGCAATTTAAGTTATTGATAAGTTCACTTTTTCAAAGTATTTCCTCTGTCTGAACTTTTGCTACAGTAGGTGTAAAAAAATCTGTAGCTTTCAGAGGTCCAGGACCAGACCTATGTATAGGTGCTTCACAGTCTCCACTTGATGTCAAGCTTAGCTCAGACAAGCTTTATTCATCGTCACAATGGAACCATCACACAGTGTGAACATGTGTTTTTCACAACTTCAAATTCATCATGTTTTGTAGAGCAGCATCCATTACTCAAAACAGATGGCATCAGGGTTTATTCTTAATGTTGTTTCTGCACAGGATAGTGTCACTGTTGATCCCAAAGACCAGTAAGGCTCGAGTGCGTCGCTGTGGCATTAGTCCTCTACACCTGGCAGCCGAGAGAACAGAGACGAGGTCCTGGAGATGCTTCTGGATGCAGGGTTGGAAAAACATCATTCAACCTATAAACAATTTTCTAAATAATTCAGTTTCAAGCATATTTGTTTAAGAATTTTTAGTAGCGTCAAGAAGAACACAAGCCACAGACATGTGGACATTTTGCAAACTATAATTTGTCCCACCAGTTCATGTTGCAAATAGAACAGAGACAGCACAGACATGTGGAGAAGAGGACGGGTCACATGATTGACAGTAGTGGTGGAAAAACCTTTGCAGAGAGCAGTGAGCTGTCTTCATGTGCACAGTTATTGTTTAGTAGTGATAAAAACAACAACGATGAAACGCAATTGGCTTAAAACAGCTTTTAAAAACAAATAGGTTTAGAGGTAGGAGCTGCTTACAATTATTGTGAGCGTAAAGAAAGGAAAAAGTTTGCACAAAGTGGATTGGCTGTTTTCTATTGTAAAAGCAGCAGGAAAAGACAGGTGTCATAACGTTACAGATAATCTCTTACTCAGGCCACATCGCTCCAAACCCATGGAGAAGCACATCGATGTGAACATTGGGCCAAAACTCCTCTAGAGTGTAGAAGGATTTAGCTTTTTGTACAAACATGCAATGCTGAGTGAGCTGAGAGTGTGGTATTTCTCCAGTTATGACCCAAACGCGATGCTGAGTGAGGAGCGCAGCAGCCTGTACGAGGACCGGCGTCGCACTGCTCTGTACTTCTCTGTGGCTAACGTGAACCTGGATGCTGTGCGCCTGCTGCTGGCCCACGGAGCCTCCACAGGCCTGGACACGCTGCCTCCGCTGATGGTGGCTTCACGTCAGGGCGCGGTGAGGACGGTGAATCTTCTGCTGCAGCACGGAGCAGATGTGAATGTGTCAGTGCCCAGCCTCACCACAACGTTCCCTCCTCTGCTAATGTTCTGCGCCCGAGATCCTCCGCTGCTCAAACTCATGCTGGACCACGGACTGAAGGCCGCGCCCTGCTTCACCTGCTCCTACGGCCACAAGCCACACCCACCGCTCAAGAGCCAATCAGAGGACAGGACGCGCATCATGGAGGTGAGGACAGCTTTGGTTTTTAGAAGTAAGTTTGTTAATTCATTTTCTTAGAGCAACAACAAAAAAAATCCTATTAAGTGTTTGAAAGTTTCCTCCGGGAAATCAGCAAAGTAGTAAGTATAATGTTCATAATTTTGTTTCTGAGACTTAAATTACCACATTATTAAACACTTTACGCAGTTTTACTTTTTTTTTTTTTTTTTTGAAGCTTCTGTAACTGTTAAAGATTAAAAGAACATCGGAGACTTCTTGATCAAATTAGGCCCTTGGGATGAATCAGACTCTACTTCTGAATTCCACATCCTGCATATCCGCTGCGCTGCACCACAGAACACCTCCGATTTTGTGCTCAAGCCTCGTCTATGCATTTTGTCTCCGCCAGGCTGCAAAGCCTCGAGAAGCATGAGAAGAGCATGCACGGAGAGTACAAGTTTATGAAATAAAAGTTCTCAGTTAAAGCCCAAATAGCTCTTTACTGTGCAGCAGGAGTGCAAAAAGTTGCTGTGTTTGATGGGATCGGTCTTTAGATCACATCACATGAGCTTAAGTGTGTTTTCTCTTCCTCAAGAGGGAAAAGTCATTATGTGAATGAGTCCAATTAAAGTATTCTCATGTCAGTGTTTCAGTGACATAAAGTAAAAGTTAACAGCCGACTAAGTCCAACTGGCAAAGCCACGATTTGTATAAAGATAAAGTCAGTGCTAAGTGTTTTTACTTTGAAATTCCAGACGTAGTTCACTCTCTGTTTCCTGTTTGGTACACTCTGATCTATGGAGCTTGATCTGGTCAGAGTCGAGCGCAGAACATTTTACCGTTAATGCCCATTTTTGTCAGAGGGCGTTGGAATGGCGGAGCTGAGGCGCAGACCTGCGCAGCACAGATGTGAACGAGACCTCATCCATTTCAAAGTTGCTGATACTGATTGCTGATATGCAGGATGTGGAATCAGCTTGTAAATCTCAGAAGGTAAATAATCCAGCCATAATGCAGCCATTTTTCTCCAAAGGCTCAGAAACAGTCTTAGTTTGAATTTTTTACAATTTTAGTCAGACGTGAGGGAACTAGGCCAAAATGAGAAGGAGACAATACTGACAAATAATTAGTTTCCCAGTTGTATTTGTGCAACAACTAACAAATTGTCATTTTAAAAATAATCCAGTTTTTAAACTTTCTTAATTCAAAATCAACAAAAAATCCTAAGACGTGAAAATGGCACTTATAATAAAATAAAATTGTGTGAGGAGAGTTTTTCGCAAGTGTACTGTATATGAAAATATGATGTATTATTTGCGTTTTTTGCCTTGTGTATTCATGACCGTTTGGTTTTGACCAATGTTGTAATTCACAGCAAACTTTTCCATTTTCTATTAAAGTCCACTCCTGATGTGAATGTGTGTTTGATTGACAGTTCTGCGAGATGGTGTCGTCTCCTACGATCAGCCGGTGGGTGGGGCCTATCGTGGACCTCCTATTGGACTATGTGGGTCATGTGACGCTGTGCTCCCGCCTCCTGGAGCACTTGGACAGTTACTGCGAGTGGAGCCGCATCAAGGACAAAGCAGGTAACAATAATAGCTCCGGTCTGGAACTGATGCTCCCGTTTTAGCCGAGGAACAATGCTCAGTATGAAGAAGGCCCGTGTCCTCAGGAGGCAGACCACAGACTGGTTCAACTGAGCTCAGCGGGACAGGGTTTGGGTTTGAGAATCATCAGGTGTTGTCTAATTTTAATGCACGTTTTGATCCTCATTATGCAAAAGAAAGAACACTGCTATAATGTTCTAGCAATGCAATATTTTTAGTCATAATAAAGTATACTCAGCTTTATTACTCAGAACTAGGAGCAGTATTTTTATGTTTTCTCTTTCTTCTCTTTATCTCTTTTCTCTCTCGCTCTCTTCAATCCCCTGTCTTCTCTTTCCTTTCTTCTTGACCCCTCCTTCTTTCTCTCTCTCTTCTTGTTCTTCTGTCTCTTTTTACTCTCTCTTCTCTTTTCTCTCTCTGCTCTTCTTCTGGATCCATCCCTTTTTTTTCTCTCCTTCTTCTTTCTCACTACCGCTCTCTCTTTTTTTTTTTTTTCTTCTCTCTTTCTTTCTCTCTCTTCTTTTCCTTCTCCTCTTCCCTCCTCTCTCTCTGCTCTTCTCACTCTCCTTCCCTCTCTTTCACTTTGTTTCCATTTCCTGCCCCTTCTTTCTCTCTCTCTCTTTCTCTCTCTCTCTCTCTTTCCTCTGTTCTCCTTTTGTGCTCTGTCTTCTGCCCTCTTTCTCTCTCTCTCCTCTCTTCCACTCTTTCTGTACTCCCTCTCCCCTCTCTCTCTCTCTCCCCTCTCTTTCTCTCTCTGTCTTTCTCTCTTGATCCCTCCTCCCTTCTCTCTCCTCTTCTTACTCTTTCCCCCTCTCCCCTTTGCTTTCTCCTCCTCTTCTCACTCTCTCGCTTCCGGCCCCCTCTCTCCCTCTCTCTTTTTTCTCTTCCCCTTTCTCTCTCTCCCCCTCTCTCCTCTCTCTTCCCCTCTCTCTCTCTCTCTCTTCTCTCTCTCTCCTGTCTCCTCTTTTGTTGCTCTGTTCTCTCTGTCCCTCTTTTCTCTTCCCACTCTTCTTACTTCTCCCCTCTCCTTTCTTCTTCCTCTCTCTCTTCTCTTTCTTCCCTCTCTCTTCTCTTTTCTCTCTGTCTTTCTCTTCTTGATCCCTCCTCCTTCCTCTCCTCTTTTACTCTTCCCTCTCTCCCCTTTGTTTCTGCCCTCCTCTTTCTCATCTCTTCTCGCTCCACTTGCCCCTCTCTCCCTCTCCCCTCTTTTTCTCTTCCTCCCTTCTCTCTCTCCCTCTCTCCTCTCTCTCCCCTCCCTCTTTTCTCTCTCTACTCTCTCTCTCTCCTGGCTCTTCTCTTTTGTTTGCTCTTGTCTCTCTGTCCCTCTTTCTCTCTTCACTTTCTTTTCTTCCCTTCCCCTTCTCCTCTTCCCCCTCTCTCTTTCTTCCTCTCTCTTCTCTTTCTCTCTGTCTTTCTCTTCTTGATCCCTCCTTCCTTCTCTCTCCTCTTCTCACTCTTCCCTCTTCCCTTTTGTTTTCTGCCTCCCTCCTCTCTCTCAATCTTTCCCTCTCTTCCCTGCTCTCTCCCCTCTCCTCTCTCTCTTTACCCCCCTCCTCTCCCCTCCTTTCTCTCTCGCTTCCCCTCTCTCTTTCTCTCCCCTCTCTCTCTCCCTCCCTCTCTTTCTCCTCTCCCTGTCTCTCCCTTCCTCTCTCCTCCCTGTTTTCTCTCTCTCCCTCCTTCTCTCTCTCTCTCTCTCCCCTCCCTCCTCTCTCTCTCTCCAGTCCCTCCTCGTTCTCTGATGCACTTGTGTCGTCTGAGGATCTGTTCTCTGGTTCCCTAAACGTCGTCTGAAGCGTCTTCCTCTTCCTCCGTCTCTGCTGCCGTTCTCCTCCAGCATCAGATTCACGAAGATCCAGACCCGGACGAGCTCGAGCTTCCAGAATATCAGGACTTCACTCATCAGTTTGTATTTTTAACCTAAACCAACAAGTCTGATTGAAGCTAGTCTTGTAATCCAGGTTTTAATTTCACTTTTCGTCCCAGTCCCTGTTTTAGTTGCGTTCACACGGAGCAGGAGTTATAGACTGGAGACACATTTTAGACACACTCTGCTCTGAGTCTGGGGCAGATACTTTACAGTCAGACCAGGAACTTTTGTTGACACAGCACATTTACAATTTTTTCACTATTAGGTCATCTCTCTTTATCCTTAAAAAAGTACTTTAAAGGAGACCTAATGTGTTTTTTTATATATATATATATACTGTATTTAGTAATAAACTACAACATATACAGATCAGTAATTTACCTTTGTTCGTTGTAAAACACAAAGTTGATCTAAAACAACTTAAAAATAGGAACAGCTCTATTGACTTCCTGTTCAAAACTGCAGATTTGATAAGCCCCGCCTCTTCATTTAAAATGTAACTGTAAAAAGCAACAGACTTTTTAAAAATATCTTTCATTGTTGGAAAGTGGCTATGGGACAGTTTTGAACCATATATGCTTCACTTTGAGTACTAATCTTTGAATTACAAGTAAATACAGACAAGTGGGAGGGGATAGGTGGTAGGTGAGAACAGGGATTTCAGAGCTGCAGCTGAAGAACAATACAAGATTACTCCAACATGCAAGAATCAATTCAAATATAACTTTGAGTAAACTAATGATGAAGGAAGGCCGTTATAACAAGGTTAAAAAGTTAGAAAAGTGATTTTGACATAAAAGGTCCTCTTTAAAAGCCGAACTCACAAAATACAGTTATTTAATTTGTAAATAAATATAGGCCTATTATTAGTGAATACCAGTAATTTTGTTTTATTGTTAATTTCAGTTATGTTTTGAGGTTTTGTAGATCATAGTTTTATGTGGAATCTTTTGTTTTCTTATAACTTGTTTAAATGTTTCAGACTTTACAGACACTAATGCTAAAGTTAGACCCATTTTCAGAAGCTGCTGCTGTGTGAACACAAACATGGGAAAGAGTAATTTATCAGACTAAAAAGGGGCCGGAGGAATGTTGGCAATAGTTTCATGAGTGAAACACTTCATGACGGTTCCTTTCTTGGATAATGTCAGTGCCTTGCCAGATCAGGGTAACAAGGCTTTGAGGAACAGCCCACAAGTGTGACACAGGTCATGCAGTGTGTTTGAGCAGATGTAGGTGGGGAGGGCTACACACCTGAGTTCACTGTGAGTTGATTGTATGTTCATGCATAAAATACAGGCTTCCAAAATCTCCATTTAAACCACTTTAAAGATTATATGGAGGACTTTTCATATGCAACAACTGTTTCCTGTTTTTCAAACGATACACGTGTTTCTCCTCCCAGGGCACACCCTTCACTGCAACTGGGCCAATGAGTTACTGAGGAACACTGAGGGTTTGCTTGACAGGTTAACGGGCCAATAGATAACGAGGTACCTCGTTAACTATTGGTCAATGTTTTACTGGCCTCATCATGTCCACAGTTTATATATTTTTATAATTATTTTTTTGTTTAGCATAAGTACAAGGTTGTTACAAATCTAAGACTGACAAAAAACACTTCCTCCATACAACCTTTAAATAGTGACTGTGCTGTTGATTATTGGATGAAGAATTTTAGACAAACATTTTGTAATTTTGTCTTAGTTTAGTTTTTATACTTTTGTACCAAACGTTTTGCCTCTTACAGTAAAGCTTTCAGGCAGATACATTTAAAATGCTTTTGTACCTGTTTGTTTTTTTGTTCATTATGTAAGCTTTCTGCTGAGAAGAATAAACGTGTGACTTGAAATATTCTGTATCATTATTTCCAAAACAAAGTAAATGGTGAACATTATGACCGTGTGACCTGATCCTGTCAGATCTCAGAAGCTCAGCAGGTCTACAAACTGCTTCTGCACAGAAACTGCAAAATCATCAAAGTCAAAGTTGGGACAGAGTTGATCTCTGGCACCGCGTCGCCCTCAATCACCTAAACGGGATTGTCAGTGACTGCATAAAAACAAAAACACGTCAGAATATTTACCAATCTTTATTCAAATAAAAAGATGAACATGTCCTGTAACGTGTGACTGGAGCTGAACCAAAAGTACAGTTAAAAATAAGCATTTGAAAAGGACACTTTATTATTATTAAACTCCTCACTCTCACACACAAGGACAGGATGCAGCTACGCGTTCAAATCATTATCAAAATACAACATTTCTTTATTCATCCCTAGTATTTAACACTTATAGTCGTCGTTAGCGTTACTTTTTCTCACTTGTAACCCACCACACACAGTAGTTTTTGTACCGTCACGCCAGACAAAAACGCATTCGGAAAAATACAAGAAGGAAGCGTAATAATATTCAATTCATTTTCTCTCTGTACATGATTATAACAATGATAAAATATAAAATGTAGTGTATTTTGTCCGTCTTATTGGCCCCTTGATACATAATTAAACTTATAATAGGATGAAATTGCTAAGTGAACGGTTAAATGTAGGAAGCAGAAATTTTTAGTGTCAAATTTAGACTTAGGAAGAGCTTTGCAAATGATTGGTCCATCCGTGTACAATTGTATATATATATATTTGAGGAACTATAATTCCCAAAAAGGCTTGAACAATGTGTATAATCTGAAAAGCACCAGTTTTTATAATGAAAATGAAGTTATTTTACAAGGACTTTATGGAGGAAAGCAGCCTTTTTGGAGATCCATTTGTATCAGGCTCAATGCACAGCAGCACAACGTGTCTTAAAGCTAATGCTAACTTTTATTAAAACGCAAAATATAAAATAAACATCCAGCTGAGTGTTTAAGTAAAGTCTGCCAGGTGTTTTTGTGAAGTTTAAGTGAATTGTTTTATTTTCAAATGTAGCCTCACTAGAAGAAGAGCGTTCGCTTTGAGATTGGGTGGGACAAAGTCATTGTTTTGTAAGTCCAAAGCCAAAGAGAGACAAGTCCAAGCTAACTACTTTTTAGTTTTAATTCTTCAAGTTCATCTGATATTTCTGCAATATATTTGAACAAAATTACACATTTATGTTTGGAGGAGAAGCATCAAGTCGTCTCAAATCTCAAGTCAATTGCAGTCACTTTGGCTAGTTTAGGGGTTCTTAACCTTTGTGACTTTGAGACCCGAGTATTCATGTGCAAAATAACCTGGGGCCTAATCTTATATTAAAGGAACCGTATGTAAGATGCACAACTAGTAGTTTTAAAAAGGTATTACAATCACAGATGAACATGGGTTGCCAGATTGTGAAATGGCCCACACATTGAAGATGACCAATCAGGAACTAGATTGAATCATGGGTAATAGCCAGAAAGTCACTTTCCCAGACACCTTCCCAGTTGTGTCTGTGTCCTGGTGCTACATCAGTTCAAACTCAAACATGTTCCTGACTCATGGTTCAAAATTAACTTCAGGTTCTAAGAAACAAACTGGCAACCCAATTGAAGAGTCATGTGAGGCTCATTCTGTTTTCTGATTGGATAATAAATGTAAACATCACAAAGGGACATCATGTCTATTGCTTTTTTGATTAAGAATACCTCAAATTACATTAACTTTCAGTAAAATAAAAGCATATTTGGACTTGTTGACCTTGTATCTGTGGACACATATAGGTCATGTTTATGAAATCTGACATCGTATATATTCACACTTTAGTTCTTAGTTTGCTTGTATTTACCTTTTCACTTATTTTAATTTCTTAATCACTTTTAGGTTCACCAGTGTTTCCTCTGAGGAGCCTCTGCACCAGGAGCTGTGGTCGGCTGTGGCTGCTGGGTTCTGGCTCATGGCCCTGGAGGTTTGGTCTTGACCTCATCTCCTCTCTGGGCCCTGGCTGGTTCCTGTGGCTGCAGGTGGCTCTGCTCCTGGTGCAGACAGCTCCTCTGATGACGCTTTCTTTGGTCCATCTGTACCCAGCCCAATGTATGTATGCAAGCGTAGGAAATGTATTCTTGTATTTGTGTCTGCGTGTGTGTGGGGTGGGGGTGTTGGGTGGGGGTATGTACATGGTAATGAGTGGGTGCGTGTGTATGTGTGTATGGGGGGTGGGGGGATGGGGGGGGGGGGGGTTGTTTCTTAATGCACTGTAAAGCACTTTGTGTTACAATGTTTGTAAAAGCGCTTTATAAATAAAGTTTGATTTGATTTGATCAAAATCTTACATACGGTTCCTTTAAATATGATGTATTTTACTAATTATGCAACCCTCAGGAAGGTGCTCACAGCCCAACTTCGGGACCCGGTCCTATGGTTAAGAATCACTGCTCTAGTTACACGTATTGACTCGATTCAGGGTCAAGAATCTCGATACTCAAAGCTTCATACAATACAGGTCCAGACATATCGACATTGTTTAAAAAGTGTGTTAAAAAGCTGCTTTGCTCATGTAGATCAGAGTTCCCAACAAGGAGTACAAGGGCCCCTGCCTGGGGTACGTAAGCACTTGTACTTGGAATGAATTCAGAACCTAAAACATACTGCTATCTATATTAAAAACGGGATACTATATGGGCTACATTTTTTATCCTTTTTGAGGATTTGTGCAGAATTAAAATACAATGGCAACAACATTATAGATACTTTAAGTTTAAGACAGCTCCTAGGGGGAACCACTGATGTATTTTAAGATTATTATGACGATTTACGATGACGGTTTTTCTACAATACTTATTTAGCTCAGCAGACTTGGCCTTTATGCAGCTGTTTACAGGGTAGAGGTGCAGAACTCTACAATCTGAAATGTGTTGTTAAAAATATCATGTTGCACCTCCCTTTATTGATACAAGTTTTGGGCTTGCTTCTGACCAGTGGTTCATGTCATTAAAGGAGTAGTTTCGGACTGTTTTTTCATGTCTGAGCCACAAAAGTCTTCACTATATAAGCCTGAAATATGGATTTTCAGCATATTTATCAGGTTTTAAAATCTATATTAATGATAAAACTAGGACAACATCATTAGCACTTGTTTTGTGGAGACACATAAAGTTTAATTCATTGATTATTTTAACTGAAGAGCTGTTTGTTGTTGCTTGTTCCAGAGTACAGCTCTATTAGCCACGTTCAAGTCCATTTTGTCAAGTAAAATCTCCAAATCATAACTTAAATCCACACCTCTGACTTTGAGACACATATACACATTATATAACTTGTCGTTTGGTGAAATATTCTCTTGATATGTAAATTCTTTAACATGTTTTCCACCACAACTCTCTGTTCACAGCCTGATCTTGTAGTATTTGTTCATTTTAGACCCCATAAACCTCAAAGAGAAAGCTAACATAGAGCTGTTGTGCACTGAGCCTTTGGAAAAAACTACTTGCGACAATTTCAAAACATGCTAATTTGTCATTCTACTCTTTGGTGAAACTTAAAATCCCTAATATGCAAAAGAAACAGGCAAAAACAGCTGTAAAACATAACTAAAGCTGGATTTTGGCCTACATTTCTCTACTGCAGAAACATTTGGAGACCTGAGCTCGTCTCACAGTGTCTTAGCGCTAAAACCGGAACATGAATGAGACAGACGGGAGATGATGCAGTTTTGGGACGGCAGGGGGCGCCGTTACTGCCGCACTTCCACGTAGTTGGCGGGGAACAGGCCGTAAGCTCCGCGACAGACGCCTCTCCACCAGCCCTCGTCGATCATCTCGATGTTCGTGATGATCTCGTCGGGGTCAAAGGAAATCTCGTCGTCACCGGCTGCAAACACACAAACGGTCAGGTATTGCACAATAGAGCTCCTAGTTGGTTGGGTTAGACACGATAAACGGCGGCAAGGTGGCAGAGTGGATAGCGCTCTGGCGACACAGCAAGAAGGTCGCGAGTTTGATTACCGCACGGCCCGGGACCTTTCTGTGTGGAGTTTGCATGTTCCTCCCCGTGTCTGGGTGGTTTCCTCCGGGCACTCCGGTTTCCCCACCAACCAATAACATGCAAGTTAGGGAACACGTGATGGTAGTCGGAGGTTGAAGCGCCAGGTGTCTAGGAGATTCGCTTCTGACGGCTTTGTGACTCTGTGTCTGTGAACTGCGCCATACAAATAAAGATTACTTACTTAGTTATTTACTTACTTACTAAACAGGAAACCAAGCGAGCACAGGTAAAGTGAATCCGGTAGTTTTCAAAATAAAATCATTGTGTTACCCTAATATTACAAATACATAAAACTCCACATTTACACAATTATATAACACAGAGGATGTAACTAATCCTCCCATGCTTATTATTGTACAGCGAAAAGTCAAACAGAAAATAACTGACGTAAAATCAGCCCAAAATTCGGCGCATTTGTTCTTTGTTTACATCTACATGTGCTCAGCGATCCTGTAATCTCCCAAGTTGAGCGTGAACCTCCGTGAGTTTGGGGTCTCGCGAGGTCGGCAGCAGAGTCTGTGGCTGCAGCAGGACTTTAGACCTCCGCAGCTAATGTGAGTCTCCCACTGTAGTTAGACCATTCCAGTGACTAGAGTTGGACTGGATGCAGTGTGAGCCCGGGGTTATAACCAGAGGTTAACAAAACGAAGGTGGGAAGAGAATCAGATGTCCAGATTTATGGCACGATTTATGTGACCTAAACTAAAAAGCCACAAAATGGTAGAGATGGTAAATAGTCTATTTATATGGAGCTTTTCTACTTTTCCAGACACTCAAAGCGCTTTACAATCAATAATCCACTCACTCAGTATATGAAGACAATGAGGCAATGTGAGCTAAGTGTCTTGCCCAAGGACACAACATCAATCCACTTTTGTCGTCCCACTGTGCACCAGCAGTCTCCCATCCAAGTACTAACCAAGCCCTAACTTGCTTATGTGCCTGCCTTAATGTAGGAAAACTAGTCACATGAGTGCAGGAGCTCCAGTTAGCAAGAGTGATTCTGCAATTCTTATAAATAAATGAATACAATCACTATGCACTTTGTGGATGCTCAATGACTTTGTATTTTGAATATTCTTACAAACTGTCCTGTGTTTTTTTTGTTTGTATAGCTGTATATTCTGTGTAAATAGCGCTTTATGTCTCTGCACATCAACTTGTCAGAGGGTTTGCAGAAGTGAATAAGCAACAGGCTATGATTTCCCATAAATACATTATTTAATCGCTCTTTAAAAAGGGTATCATTCCTCTTTTCTTAAACTGTGCTTTGCCCATTTTTCGCTTCCTTAAAAACAAACATGAATATTTAATTTTAACTTCTTACATTAGTCCACATGTTTTGCTCACAGCTGGTCAACACAATGGGCCAGATTTATCAAGCATATGCTCATGTGTAAGCAAGTTAGGGGGAGCAAAAACTTGGCGTAGCTGACATTTTTTCTTTCACACAGAAACTAAAGATGCAGAACTTTTGTGTAATATGTACATCTTCCAATATTAAAGTTTGCATAAATTGCTCACAAATAACATGAACATTGTGTCAAAATGATCATAACATTTTCTTTAAAGGAACCGTATGTAAGATTTTGATGTCAGATTTCATAAACATGACCTATATGTGCCCAAAGATACAAGGTCAGCATATCCAAATATACTATTATTTTTACTGAAAGTCAATTCTGAGGTATTCTTAATTAAAAAAGCAATGGACATAATGTCCCTTTGTTGATGTTTACATTTATTATCCAATCAGAAAGCAGAATGAGCCTCACATGACTCTCTCATTTGGGTTGCCAGTTTGGTTTCTTAGAAGCTGAAGTTAATTTTGAATCAGTAATCAGTAGCTTCCTATCTTCAATGTATGAGCCATTTCACACTCTGGCAACCCATGTTCATTTGTGATTGTTATACCTTTCTAAAACCACTAGTTGTGGATATTACATATGGTTCCTTTAAAGTAGGGCCTTCAAGTAAATAAATAAATACATAAATAAATCAATAACTTCTGTAGCTGTCATCTGACCACCGCTATCCCTAAAATCACTCATAAAACCAAAAGAACACAACAGTTTGTAGAGCTACTTTGAACACAGAGAATTCCCAGTTGTCTCTTATTCCAGTAATACCAAGACTAGTCTCTGCTCTGTCAGTACCACATAATCCTAATTTAAAAATAATATAAGTTAAAAGAGAATAGGACTGACCGGCCTGGTAGTCGTACAAAGCCACTGCAGTGATTCCCAGGTCTTCTCCAGACTCGTACTGCTGAGTCGCTGTAAAAACATAACAAAACATTACACTTTCACTCAGATGGACGCTAATCTATTCTAGTTTCATCCCCCACATCCTAAACTTCGATAAAGGAAGATAAAAGCTGCTTTCTGACCTGCAGCCGGAGTTTCTTCTGGTTCATAGAGATCTGGCTCTGTGTATCGACTCTCCGGCTCCGCTTCGTACAAATGCTGCTGCTCGTTCTGTCCGGACTCTTCCTCCACCTCATGGATGTTCTGGAAAGACAAAATACAAAAACAAATCAATTGAAAGAAGCACCTAAAGCTGCTGCAACTACATCACAGCGGAGGATACAGAGGAGTATTTTAAACTATTGACTATGTCGTTGAAGCAGACGTGTTTATGAGCGAAGAGCAGAGATCATGAAACAGTCTCACGAGGGACAAAGTTGCGGAGGTTAAATGGCACTTTCCCCAGTTTCTAAACATAGATTGTGATGTCACGCCGCAAAGCATTGTGGGTGCAATTTGCGGACAAACAAACGAAAGCGCGGCGTAGTTGCATGTGTAAAGGTGGTTCGAAAACGAAGGTATTTTCATAATTAACAACCAAATCATGATGAAACGAGGAGGCACAAAACACTGCTGTTCGGATTAGAGATATCCCGAGCGGCTGCCAGAGGGAACAGTTTTCATCCAGTTTCCAAAACCCTGGAAGATCAGCAACAACATGACACAACAGGCCAAGATAAAGACGGAGAAAGCAAGACGATGGCAGTATTTATGTGGATTTCCAAAGTGTGGAGAGGATAACTAACAACACGTACATTTGTTGGCTGCACTTTGACGGTGAAAGGCTCTAGATCGAGGCTGACAAACCAAAACTAGCAAAGCTAACAGACTGTGAGCTCTCGAAGCAGCAGCGGTACAACAGAATGTCCCAACCAAACTGTCAAAACTGTAGACAAAGCTACGCAAACAATCTACTGCAAGTATGTACTTAAAAATTGAAACTATAATATTAAAAAATAGTGCCGCAGTACCAAACAAATGCGTGCTGGATTGTTTGTCCGACTTTTGCTCCCAGCAGCACTTGCGTGTGATGCAATGAAAAATAATTGTTATTAAGCAGAATATCCTTATTGTCCTCATAAAAGTGTTTTACAAAATTTAAAAAAGTTAAAAGATTACTTGATTAACCAAAGTAAAAAAAATTGATAGAATCTAAAATAATTGATAGCTGCAGCCCTATAGAAGTATTTTTTGATTATCAACACAGGCAAACCTGATCCAAACAGCTACTCTCGTCTCGTTTTGAGGTTTTATTCAAAGAAGTTTCCCCATGTAATCAGACTGAGAGCGGGTCTTTCTGCATAACGCATGCGCAGTAGGGCAGAAAGTGATGTCGACCGAAAATCCCTCTATACTTAACCACAGTTCTGAAACACTGGAACATGGTCGTTTTCACTCTCCTGAAATCTCCTGAGCTTGACTTCATGTGGACAGGTCTAAAAGTACCTGGTATGTGTTCTCCTCCGGCTCTGGCTGAGGCGAGGGGCTGGGCACAGGTGACGGTGCTTTCGGGGCCTGTTCGATCTTCCGGCGCTGCTCCTCCTGCTCCATCCTCTCTCGGGCCTGACGTCTGGCTCGTTCCTCCTCCGCTCGCTTCTTATCCTCCTCTTCTTTCTGTTTGGCGATGTTCTCAAACCGAGCCTTTATGTTGCCCGCGCTGCTGCCAGCTGTGGGACAAAACAATCACACTGTGTCACACCTCAATGCTAAGACTTAAGAAAATATAGTTAACATAGATTGTTGGTAAATGTGATTTTAAAAAGTCGCTTTTTCTGGTGCAACTACTGTACTTTGCATCAAATGTTCCACAGAATGACATTTAAGCCTTTCCATCAATACATTTAAACATCTGACACCACTGCACCACTGAGTAGGTGTCTTTAGAGGTTTTAAAGTCACATATAAACATAAACCTTTATTTTTCCGAGGGTTTCCAGGCTGATCTACTGTGGTGCCACCTCTTGTGCTCTTCACACCCATGAATCTTCAGTCTGTGCTAACACTACAGGTCTGAGCATTATCAGGATGTCTGAACATTAGTTTCATGTTTATGATGTTTAGACACTGATGGAGCTGTGTTAATGCACAGCAGTTCACCTGTCTCCACAAAAGGATGATTTACTTAGAAAGAGCAGACTTCTTAAGCTGTGACAGCTTCTCCTTTTGTGTCTAAAGCTTCCATTGTTAGAATCTTCACGTTTTGGGTCTGTTTGATTCTCGTGAGCTTTTTTTCTTGTTCTGCTGTTGCTGCTGCCGGTCTGCTGTGGAGGTGCTGTGACTGCACTAGGCCAGGCCTATTCTCAAGGCCCTGGGGCAGAATTGGCCCTCAAAGATCTGATCTGACCCTCAACCTATTTTCCAAATATTTCTTAAACTTCTTGTTAGGCCTAATTCTGGCGATGTACAGTACCTTGTACCTCAGTTGGTCTTTTATAGTTTTGCTGTAATTCTGCTTTAGACCTGACCTGCTAGTAGTCAAATGCCTGTTACTCTTGGTACAGACTCTAGTTTTAGTCTAGTTCTTGCTTTATTCTGGTTCAGTGCTGGTTTGAGTTTTCAGAGCAATTCAAATCAAACAGAGGCTGTTAGCTGTAGAGCCTAACCTTAAAATTGTGAAAAAAGTGTGCCACGATTCAAAAAAGGTTTGGAAACGCTGGGCTGCAGTGCATTATGGGTCTACAGTGTTACTCACCCGCTTCCACAGGTTTAGTTTTCTGGTAGGACGGCGCAGGTCTCTCCACGTCCTCAAATGTTCCTGCGCTCTGCAAAGGAAATCTCAAGATTGTCACAACGTTGGAAATACAATTATATTACATTTCATTTTAAACTCATTCAATACCTTATCCATGCGATCATTTTGAACTCCATATTTCCCTCCAAATCCAACTGCATAATCTGAAAACAAAGACAAACTTTCAGATATTGTGAAAGCATAAAATGGAGAACAGCACTTTGTCTGAATTTGGGCTGGGGATGCATAAACAGAGTCACTGAAGCTTTAGCAGAAAATAAAAGTTCAGACAAAGTCATTTGAGGACAACATTGAGGCTGGGATCTGGTTTGATCTAAAATAATCTCATGCAGAGCTGCAGGAGAGACTCAACATACAGCCTCATGCACAGACAAAGGAACGACAGGGGCGCTGTTGAGACAGTGTGGTCACATTACGAGACAATCTAGTGTAAAAGCATAAAGTCAAGTATTAACATCATGAAAGAACATTTTATAAACACAATATATTTAACTTTAACTTGATAGAGTCATTCAGGAGAGATGGTAAAGCTAATGAGAGGGTTTTTCATTGCTCAAGCTCAGCCAAAAGAAGGAAAAGGTGGTGCTTGAAATGAGCTAAAACAAGCTGCACAAGGCGTTTTCTCACAGACAGAAGGATCAGGGAGTCTCAGGGTCGGAACGAGCAGCAGGGATGTCAAGATTACAATATGAACTCTTTCTACAGTCAGTGGATTCTTTTCAGTAGTTATTCTATAGAGACAATCTGATTCGACAAAATATTTCAGTCATCTGCCATTAGATCTGCATTTGTCTTAGTCACATGTACAGCCTGTCTGTCCATGGAAGTGGATCTGTTCTTCACTGTGGTTCTCCAAGAGGTTTCTCTTTTTCAAGTTGTTGCTGTGTTTTTGTTATTTGTTTTTTTAGTTTTTCCTTGCCGAGAAGGAAGGTAGAACGACAGGGGATGATTTGGGACAATTATTCACTTGCTCGTTTACAAAAAATCTGCTTTAACATGTTTGATCAATCACTGTTTCCTATTTTATGTATTACTGTTTGGTAATTTATTATTCTTTTTTTCTACCATTGATGTTTGCTAAATTAACAATCTGTTGTTGTGATTTTGGGCAACATAAAAATAAATTGGACTTGATTATTGTTTGTAAGTATATTTTCATATTGATAAAGTGTCCCTGGCGGAGGCCAAAGGTTTGAGAGTCTTTGCTATGGAGGGATTTTCGGTCAACGTCACTTTCTGCATAACGCATGCCCTACTGCGCATGCGTTATGCAGAAAGACCCGCTCTCTGTCTGATTACACGGGGAAACTTCTTTGAATTAAACAATGAAATGGGACGACAGCTAGCTGTTTTCATCAGGTCTGAACCACTCTGACAGACGTCTGTCTCCCGAAGCTCAAGAAAGTGTTTTTTCACTCACCTGAATGTAACTTTTAAGGGTGGTAGAATCAAATTTCATTTACAAATGTTGACTTAGTAACATAACTTTTGTTAATTAACTTTTTAGCTGACGACTTGTTTCACACTTGTGTCTATGAGCGGCGACTCTTTCTGGAGGCAGAAAGTGTGTGCATCACCCCTGTTGATAAACAAAAAATCCCTCTATAGATAATCAAAGTACAACTACTATTATTTTAAACGTTATAGCCATGGTATTTGATAAACTGTTATGGTTCAATATATAAAGATAAAGTTAAAGGTAGTAATAAAATATGTGACTTAATTTACACATTATACTGACTGCGCATTGTGTTTGAAAAACTAGCTAGCTTTATCAAATCAAGTCAGGCAATTATTATGAGTGAACTTCATTTAGGAAGTTGCCAATAATTGCAGAAACCTCACATAAACCCTTCTGTTACTGCTGAGTGTGCTCTTGACATCCTCTGCTGTGGAGAGTCTAAAGGAGGTTTAGTGCCTTTTTGAGATTCGTGTTTGGACAGTTTCTCCTTGTGCTCATATCCCAGAGCCGAGGGGTCCTGCCTCTCCCGCTCTACCCCATACTGCCCTCCAAACCCTCGCTTATAGTCTGAAACACACAAATACAAATACACAAACAGACAAACAAACAAACAGGTAAGTGGACAAATGAGACAAACGAGAGACGAGTGAAGACGCAGAGGACAACACAGAGATTTTAGTGGACAAACTGAACTGTCAGAAGTGACCTGCTCAGAGGTAAATCAGCATTTAGACACAAACCATGAGGTGTGTGAACAGGACCAGACACAGAATCCTGAAAATATTGTAGTCTAAATTTGTTTGACCAAAAAAACAGCATAACTTATAAAAAAAACAACAACACACACATAAACACTGTTCTAACTTTTCTAAAAACACATAAATCTTTCCCACCAACAAAGCACAAATCTTCTCTGTGTGGGAGTTTTAAAGTTATTAAGTCTATCTTTCTGACTGATTTTGGTTGGAAAGTGCACATCCACCCACATCAATGGTTTTGTCAACTCTTAAGCCGGCTGCACACTACATGCACACTGATTCAAAGCCTGATGTGCCCTTCTATGAGTTCAGGGAAGCTTGGCCAGAGAAGGATTTTTGTTAGAGATTTTGGGTTGTGGAATTAATCTGATTTCAATTTCAATTACGATTATTGCAGTACCGTAATTTCTGGCCTATAAGCCGCTACTTTTTTCTCAAGCTTTGAACACTGCGGCTTATATGGCAACAAAGCAAAATGATAGATTCTCATAGACTTACTATTAACAAGTGCGGCCTATGTATGTACTTTATCATTTTTCTTAGTTAAATCTAGTGGGTGCGGCTTATATTCAGGTGCGCTCAATAGGGCAGAAATTACAGTAATCGTTTACAAAAATTGTGTAATTGAGTAATCATGATTATTGACCGTGACTCATACCTATGTTCATATATTGCATTGAGTTGGAAAAGTAGGTTTCAGACTAGGGATGCACCGATCCAGCTTTTTCAGCTCCGATACCGATCTCGATACTTTGGCTTTAAGTATCCACCGATACCCGATATCAACCGATACCAAGAACTGAAATTGCTTCTCTTTCTTTTTAAAACAAAAGACATTTTGTCATATAGTGGTATGCAACTGTTATTTATAGAGCAAGTCACAACTCAACAACTTAATCTGAATGAAATGTCCAATAAAATGAGACGTTCTTGATCAACACTAGCCAATAAACAAGTCTAATTTTGCCCAATTAAAGGCACAAATATGATATCGGCTGAACTGATATCATGGAGCCGATACCCGATCCAGAAATTTTTGCTGGATCGGCACAGATATTCGATCCCAGTATCGGATCGGTGCATCCCTATTTCAGACAGTGTCTTCACAAGTATAGAAACATTTACAAAAACTATTTCTGTGAGATCTGTCACCTATATCATTATGTATTTTGCTATTGTGGGTAACTTGTGACGCCCAACGAGCCAATCACAGAACAGACCGAAGCAGTGCTCAGTGAAAAATTTGCAGAACTGACCCTATTGGCTGTTTACACTTCAGATGACACAATTTACCATCCTCCTGAGTTTCGCTAATAAATTATTATTAAAAACCAGACTAAAACAGAAAGAGGAAGTGAAACTGCAGATTGGGTTTTTGTTTCCCTGAGGAACTCAATCTCACTTTTACAGTTGTCGCTTTGAGGAAGTAAAAAACAACCACAAAACCACATCAGAGACAGGGGAACAAACGCAGCAACACTGAAGAGACTCAACGTGTTCATAAAAGGGTTGAAAAGGGTTTATAAGTATTTTGCAACTTCACAATCAAATAATATGTCATATATATGTAATACTAAACTTCCATCTAAGCAAAACTGTATTTTAGTGTTTCAACCATTAAAAAACTTTGGTTCCAATTTATATTTTTCTGGCTTACAAAAACAATTCTGAAGAGCAGTAAAAGCTACTTGCATGTGACGAATGGCCTCTGCCGGAGAAAAAAAACTGTACAAAAAGTACTGTATCGTCGGCACATTTAGTATCTGACACAAATTGTTCAGTTGTTAATGTAGAGAATGAACAAAAGTGGTCCAAAGATAGATCCTTGTGGCACACCCTTGGAGATTTTCAAAAAACTTGATCAGAAACCCCCTGCTTGAACATATTGGGTTCTATCAGAAATATAATTTTCAAACCAAGAAATGACATGCTGTGAAAGACAAGTACTTCTCACGACATGGTCCACACTGTCAAACGCTTGTATGATCATTAATATCTATTCTTTTAAATACACTGAACTAAACTTAACTACAAATTTATTGTTAATATTTTGTTTGTTTTTTTTCACTGGGAAATTATCAAAACAAAGCTTATTTCCAGGTTTACCAAATGCAATAAACAGAATCTTTATTATTGTAAAACTTGTAGTAAATTTCAATACCTTTTTGCGACTCGTGCAGCTGTGTTTTCTCCTGATGGTCCCAGCCCAGAGCAGACTTGTCCTGACGGTCCGACTGAACGCCAAACTTACCCCCAAAACCTTTCACATAATCTGGGAAAACACAAGAATAAACAAATAAAAAATGAGCTTAAGTCAGGGCAAAAGATACTGACAAAAAATGAAAAATATGCCGGTCATGCCAATAACGTAAAAATACATCAGGACCATCAAGGTGACGTTTTTTCACCAAAGAACTTCCTGCCTGCATCTTTTAAGGGTATTTCACACCAACACAACCCCAAGTCGCTGTCGATAGGGAGGAGCGACGCACTGTCTGTTCACGTCTCTTTGGGGCGCACTGATGTGAAAGAACATTCAGACAAACACAACCCAAACAGCCACCAGTCGTCAAACAAATGCAGAGTGAGCATGCGCGTGATGTAACGCTTGATGAAAATGACGAAACATAAGTTGCACGCGAGTAGTAGTTGTCAAACTTTGACGGCAAACAGATGTTTCTAATCTTACCTCACGGATTAAGCTCAACTCGTATTTCCCTCCACAGCCCAGCCACTGCGCTCGCCGTAACTCGAGTGTTTTCCTCGATCCAAATTGTAGCCATTCTCCTTCGTAGTTACGTCCCGTTTGAACTCGTGTAAATAACAACAATCCATGCTCGGCAAAATACTGTTTTTCTGTAAGCGTTATTTTCGGTTTTCCGCACTATATTCCTGCGCACTGATTCACTGGTTCTCCTCTGGCCACGGGCCAATCAAACAGCTGCATTTGCGGCAACTGGCGACACCGACTCTACCCGCCTCCACGACTTGCTCCGCGCTCCTCTGACCCCGACAACCCCACGGGCGACCCTCGGCTTGGTGTGAAAGACCCTTTAATGTCCCATGTTTGGTGCTCTCTAGTAAAAATGACTTGTCCATTTGTTTATGTCTAAAACATTATGTCATCATGTTTTCCGCTGATGCAACAGTCTAACTTCATCTGCAGAGTTTTGCCTGGTTTTAGGGTTGGATTTAGGGCACAAGAACCCCAGACAGAGACAGGAATGTGTGACAGACAGGACTCCACATGTGAAAGCTCCAGGGCAAGTCTAGACTTAAACCAGGTCTAACGCATCAGACTCTTCCTCCGAATCGTACTTGACAAAAAGTGTTTTTCAGACTGTATTTATTTACAAAACAAAAGCAGGATTCTTTTTTATAAGACGTCATAAAACACTTGCCTTTCTGTGACTCGTGTCGCTCTGTTTTGCCTTGATACTCGAAGCCCACAGCACTTTTGTCCACTTTGTCCGTCTCCACACCAAACTTCCCCCCGAAGCCTTTGGAGTAATCTGAAGAAATGACAGAGAATAAAAGGTTTTCGTTTTTTTTTTTTACCATTCTGATGATAAAAATAAGCCATTTGCTGCATAGAAGTCTAATAGTGCACAGAGTCGTGATGGGGTAGAGTTTAGATTCTGGACCTGAGCCCGAACCCAGCCCGAGCCCACATTTCTCGCTTAGTTGTCGGGCCAGGAGCAGGTCAAGATGCAGAGCTGAACTAAACACGTGCACTCCACGCATGATTGACAGCCGCGTCAGAACACAGTGCAAAACCACCCGGGTGACAAAAAACAAGTCTTTGAAGTGGCCAACTATACGGCGTGAGAAGTTTGATTTGATGCACCGTGGCGGAGTGAGGAGACAGAGACAGAGCAGGTAAAGGAGGAGGGAGAACGAGAGACAGGGAAGGCACGTCTTTCATCCCCGCGGACCATGTAATGATGAGGAAGAGAGAGAGAAAGTGCACACATGTTACCTGCGCAGTGACAAAAGAAGGAACAAGAGGGAGAGAGCGAGATGTGCGGTAGGGAGGAAGCACTTCTGGTAGAGACACGGCAAACATGTAAACACATGAGACACATCATAATGTGCTTTTTCTGTCATTAAAATGCCAAAGTTCAGTGAGTGGGCAGTGTGGGCTCGCTTCGGGCTCAGGTTCAGAGACATAGAGGATGACTCGGGTTCCAGGCGGGTTTGGACACTGCGGGCTTGGGCCAGGTCGGCTTGATTTTTTGGCCCGATCTAAACTCTAGATCGGGTAGGAAAATACAAGCTTCTGCTTCAGTCTAGTCCTCTTGGGCTCTGTAGATGTAAATCAATTGTGCAATCATTTACACTAGTCCAGTGTATTATGAACAGTATAATACATAAGATCACGAATATTGTTTCATGGTATAAAAAAGTTAATACAGGGTATACTCTTTAATCGCCAAAGTAGAATTTCTACCTCTCTAGACTAGATCAAGGCTATTCAACGTTATCTTCTCGAGGACCAGCCAGAGGTTCATTACATGTCACCAATTTAACACAATTTGGGCTCACACAATATATCCCAATATTAAATTTGTTTTAACATCACAAAAGTATTTATATTTGGATTCAGAACAAGAACCAAATTAAGTAAATACAGAACAAATTCAAATTGTAATGTTTGGAAGATGGATTTAATTTTCTCACTTTCTGATAAGTTTAAGTAGTTTGGAAAATCTATGACTAACTCTGTACCTGTAAATGCATAAAATAACATTAGAAAATACAAGCCTGGAATTTCCAGGATCAAGTTTCTAGTCTCTATATTTACTGGACGGGATTTCAAAATAAAAACCGTGGCACCTAAAGGGTTATTAATAAATTCTTTAAAAACAAAGCAAAAACCAGAAGGTGATCTAAGCTGTCAAATAAGACCAGTGTAATACTTTTGCACTGTCATTAAATTAAATAAATTGTTACTATTTTTTGTGTTGTTTTTATGTGGCAGTGAGCCAAACATCAGTTTCTAATTTGATGGGGAAAAAAAAACTATTATATTTATAACTGACATTTTCCATCTGTGTCTGAACAGCCCTAAAACAGAGAATGTTTACTTAGTTTGAAGTTTACTTTTATATGTGTACATATATAGGCAAAATGCATTTTGTGAGAAATATTTTTGCTACGTTAAATAGATTTTCTAGATTAAAACAAGAGCAGTGTTATAACTTAAAGAGACCGCGGTTTCAGGCTGGAACGAGACTGATCTTGTTTAAAACATTCGTGAGCGTATGTGCCAAGAACTTCTCCCTAAAGACATGTTTTCTTATGATCTGAATAAATGCAAAGTCGACCTCATGTCCCACAACTGGCAGCTATTGTTCTCAGCCTGATTTACAGTGGGAACAATGAGATTTTTGAGCACAGAAAATGAAAAAAGAAAAAAAAAGAAAATTTGAAAATCGTCTAGTAAGCAGACCAGTATATCTCTGCATTGACACAAGATAAAGACGCTTTTACCTTTCTGAGATTCGTGTTTTTCAGTTTTTCCCTGATAATCGAATCCCACTGCGCTCTGGTCCACTCTGTCCTTCTGAACGCCGTATCGACCGCCGAAACCAGCCGCGTAGTCTGGAAGTCACACACAAAGACACAAAATAATCAAACTGAGTCATTGCTTCAGAGAATAAGATGATATTATTGAAAATCAGAAGAACTTTATTAATGTTCGCACAAATAATTTAGTGGAATTTGTTTTCGGCGCAGCGTTGACAAAGTAACTCTGTGTTGCCATAAACATACAGTACATAAAAGACAGCAACATTAGCACATACAGGACAAAAAGATATTCAGTCTATGATTTGATTAAGTATCCTTATAAAACTGTTATTGAATCTTACAGACTTAGCTGGCAGAGATCTGTAGCGCTTTCCTGGCACAGTAACACAAAGCATTAGCATATATTTCAGAGTTCAGATTGTAGAAGTGTGAAGTGTGCAGGTGTCAGACGTGTTGGAGCGGTTACCTTTCTGTGAAGCATGCTTCTCTGTTTTTCCAGCGTACTCGAAGCCCACGGCCGACTGAAACACAAAACAACTGCTTAAATCCCATATGACAGAATCAAAAAAATTCAAAGTATGACTTAGTTTGGTGTGATAGTTTTTGTGGTGAATATCTATTGTAATTTTACAGCAGCAATTTATGAAGAAATTGACAACTAAAAGTAGAAAATTACAGGAACTAATTTAAATTCTAAAAACAAAACGAATCTTTGACGATGTGTTGTCAAAAAGCTAACCTTAAAACTTCAGAAAACTATATCTAATCATTATTGGCATCGTATACTGATGATTTTCTGCTTTTTTTTTTTGTATTTTTTTGGTGTCCTCTGCTGAATCACGCTTTCTGGTACATTGTGTCTAATACATAAACTCCATCCTTGCCTTTTCGTTATTTCCTATTCCGTAAAAACATCATACTTTATCCATAATCTGTTCTTTGTACACATGATCCTTGTCCCTTTATTCTGAGATGCTCTGATCGCAGATCCACCGCTCATCCACGAATCGAGACCTGGAGCCGCTCAGTTCCACTCCACCCTCTTGACTGGCTGTCTTCGTCCGTAGAAAGCGTCTGTCGATACGTTTTCTTTATATGGAATGTCATCTGGCAATTACACCCGTAAGAGTGTATTCCAAGCATATTTCCCACTACGCCATTCATTTGTCTGAAAACGTAAAGATATTTTTCTACGTTGTTTCTATCAAATAAGGCACTTTCATTCGTTCATTCATAACCCTGTGTGTTTGCACAATAAACAGCAAAACAGTAATGCTTGGATAGGCTTCTTACCGTTATGGAGTAGAGACATCCTCACAAACCGCACCTCCGGGTCTTGACTCGCTTAGTCCATTTAGTCGCTTAGTCCATATGTCCAGAAAAATAAGAAAGCACAGACAGGCTACTCTTCCATCATGAGCACTGTTGTCCAGTCCCCCGCTGGTACAGTGAAGAGTCGCTGCGTTTTGCGCCAAATTCTCGGAAAATACATCCTCCCCGTGAGCGTCAGGTGTTTGTTTTGCCGCACACAAATCCAGGCTCCTGTCGCCTCACCTCGGCTCCACACGGGATTGAACTCGCCTCTATCACTGGACTGAAGTCTGGTTTGGATCCGTGTCTCATCCTGCTTCATTTTCACTTTTTCACACTGACAAATAGATCTGATTCTAAGTCTATGGCAGTTATCATGAGGCCGTTATGATAATGAACGAATAACGCGCTGCTACTTTAGTATAAACCCTAACTTTTATCCACAAACGCTTCTTCTGATTGGCCCCGCCCACACGTCAGATCTGTCCAATGAAAGCGCTGGTTCTTATGTTTTATGTCTTATGTTTATTTACTGAATTGTGCAGTTAACTTTCACTTTACACAGTACACCTTTAAAGTGCAGCTATTATGTCACTTTGTTTGATTTGTGTCGATGAAGACAGTTGTACCTGGTCGACTCGATCGGCCTGAACTCCGTACTTCCCCCGAAGCCTTTGGAAGTGTCCGTCTGTGAGCTGTGCTTGGACAGTTTGCTCTGATACTCGTGACCCACGGCCGACTGCAAACACACACACAAAGACAAACAAACATAAACAAACACACACAAAGACAAACAAACATAACAAATATAAAAAACACACACAAAACAAAGAAACATAAACAAATATAAACAAACACACACAAAGACAGAAACATAAACAAATATAAACAGTGTGAATGACCGGGAGGGATTAAACCAGAGAACAGCAAAACACAGCCTCTGACTCATCACAGATTAACACCAGATAGATAGAGAGAGAGAGAGAGAGAGAGAGGGAGAGGAGGGAGAGAGAGAGAGAGAGAGAGAGAAGAGGAGAGAGGAAGAGAGAGAGGGGGAGAGAGAAAGAGGGAAAGAGACAAGAGAGAGCGGGAGAGAAAAAGAAGAGAGAACAAGGGAGAGGGGGAGAGAGGAAGAGAGAGAGAAAGAAAGAGGGAGCGGGATAGAAGAGAGAGAGGGGGAGGGGGGAGAGAGAGAGGGAGGGGAGAGAGGGAGGGAGAGAGGGAGCGAAAGAAAGAGGGAGAGGGATAGGAGAGAGAGGGAGAGAGAGAGGAGAGATGAGGGAGAGCGGGAGAGAAAAAGAGAAAGAGAGAGGAGAGAGAGAGAGAGAAGAGTGAGAGAGGAACAAGGGAGAGGGGGGGAAGGAAAGGAAGAGAGACCGAGAAGGGAGAGAAGAGACATAGAGAGAGTGAGAGAGAAAGAGAGAGAGAGTGAGAGAGAAAGAGAAGAAAGAGGTAGAGAGAAGAGAGAGGGGGAGAGAAAGAGAGGAGGGGAGAGGGAGAGAAAGAAAGAGGGAGAGGGATAGAGGAGAGAGAGAGGAGAAGAGGGAGAGAGAGAGAGAGAGAAAGAGGGAGAGAAAGAGGGAGAAGAGAGGGGAGGACAAAGAGATAGAGAAAAGAAAGAAAAAGAGAGAGAGCAAGAGCAGAGAGAGGTGAGGAGAGAGAGAGAAGAGGAGGAGAGAAGAGGAGGAGGAAGGAGGTAGAGAAAGGAGAGAGATAGAAAAAGATAGGAGAGAGACAAAGAGAGAGAGAACAAGAGAAGGAGAGAAAGGGGGGCAGAGAGAGATGTGCCGCTAACACTGGAAAAGAAAAGTCAGCTCAGGCTATTTTTATATAAACACGACAGAAGCATTAGAGGCTTTATTGACAGAGCTGTGAACCAGGTGTTAGAACTCACTATCAAGATTAAGCAGAAGATTAAAGGACAAAACAGCAACTCCAAAGGTCACAGATAATAAATCAGAAAGACTGCAAGCATTTAGGAAGCTCATTTACAACAAAACATCCTGCTAAATCTGCAACAAGCCTCTGGTGGTACATGAAGTCCTCGGTTAGTTTTTTGTTTAATCTTATACCATTTCGTTTGTGATTCGATACCAGGAAAAGTCAATAGTGTCAATACTACATATACTTCAAAAATGCAGAAAGGGGGGAAATCCAAGGCACTCTTCATACAATTAAAAATGTAAAAAGCCTTTATTAATCTGGCTACTTCATTGTAAAAAATTATTTCTTTAAAAGCATGTGCTGGTCCGTTTCCCACACATTGCAGCTCACAACAACCTTCTTCAGGGTGTCTCAAAAATGCCTTTTGTTTGGTCCAAATTTTAGGCAAACATTATACTGTATTTACAACACAAAGTCATAGTTTCCTGGTTGTTTTAAAGTGATGTTTTTTTTCAAGCTGTTATACGTTTTAGTAAACTATTCTAAAACTGTTCAGAAAAGGACAAATTGTGTTTTGTTAAAATAATCTAATATTTAGATTTGATACTAGTTTTAGCTTTAATTCATATGTGATTTTTGATAGACCTCCCTTCAACAATCCTATTTAGTATGGCTTCAAAATATGCCACAAGCGTTTTTAATGTCAGCACTAATTTGCCTGTACAATTTGCACCACTAGAGAGTTCTTAATCGCTAGTTGCAGCCTTAGACAAAATGTTAAAATTGTAATACCTAAATAAGTCTCTAGCTTTTTGCCAGATTGACTCAATATTTATGAAGCAAAAGGTGCAATGAAGCTGATGTCCGTAGAGCTGAATGATCCTAGTTTAAGTTATTTAACTAAAAATTAGATTTAGGACTTGCATCCAATTTTATAAGTCCAGGCAACGTTATATTGTATAGGCTTAGAGTGCAAACAGGCCTGATTCATCCCAGAATTGTTTGTCACAACTTCAGGAGCTTGATAGCTTAGTTGCATCAAATAATGAACAAAAACAGTTAGGAAAAATGTAAAGGCCCTTGTGCTGAGAAGTTTTAGAGCTAATAAATAACCGTCTTTACCTTGTCCATGCGGTCCTGTTGCACTCCAAACTTGCCTCCGTATCCGTGTGAGGCTTTGGGCATCGAGTCCAGCTCCTGCTCCTTCAGTTTGGTGTGTTCTGTGGAGACGGTCTCACGCAGCCGGTGGATACTGGAACAAAAAGCATCAGACTTAAATCTAAACTCAAGACTTTCCAGACAAGTGTAATGCTAACGTCAGAGGAAAGTCTGAACTCACTCGATGTGCTCCTGGTGTCCTGAACCGGCCACTGTCTTCGCCCCCACGCTGCTCCTTCTCAGACACATCGTTCTAAAGAGAAAAGGCAAATGAAATAGAAATCGTGTCTCATATTTTCTATATAGTCAACCAGTTATATGACTAGTGTAAGTAGAGAACAGTAAGTGTAAACATTGCAGCTGTAGTTCAGACAAACCTCAAAGTCTGGGTCGGTCTCCCAGTGTCTCCTCCATCGTCCACGTCCACGCTCACGTTCTGTCCGACTGCTGCTCGCCACATGGTCACGCCTCACGCTCTGTCTATGTACCAGGACAAAATACTGTATAAACACTTTCATGAGCTGAACTCAAAGATATAAAACGGTTTCTTTAAACACAAAAGAACGAAGGTCATAAATGTCTCTAAATGTGTGTTAGTGGCATTTTGCAGAGATAATCAATCTAACAGTTTCACAAAGTAGAATATCAGGAAGCTGATTAGACAACATGAATATTCCCAGCTGTAGATCAAAATGGACACAATAAAAGGACACTCTAAACTTTTACTTTAACAACATCACCTGCCCTGTTGCCCGTGCATTGAATATACTTTGTCTACCATAAGCCGTCTCCAAAGGTGTTTCAGATCAGTAATTTGACAGTAATTTAATCCCAGTGACTTTGGGCCTTAGGCGGGAACACCCTGGACAGTGGCCAACTTGCCGCAGGGTTAGACAGACAAACATTCAATCTCTCATTCACTCACTAAGGGAAATTTACAGTGATGCCCAATTAACCTAAACATACATGTTTTTGGAGTGGGAGGAAACCGGAAGTACCCGGAGAAAACCCACGGTGACACGGGGAGAACATGCAAACTCCACCCAGAGAGACCATGAGATGTTGATATGGTCCGACCCGGGAGTCGAACTCATGACCTCCTTATTGGGAAGCCAGAGCTCTAACCACTTGGCTACCGTGCACCCCAAACACAGCAACAAAAAGTCGTGAATTAGCTGAAGATTTGGGGACCAAATTACGATCATATTCATTTTCTGTATAAATATTTTTTTTTTGCATGAAATCCAAAGCATTTTAGTCTTTTTGAGCACAGTTTGGTCAGATCAAAAAATACATTCATTGGCCACACCTCCTTTTAGTCGATTAATTGGTCGATGGGAAAGGATTTTAGTCGACCAAGATATTCTTTATACAGCCCTACATGTTACACAGAATACATAGCAGACCATTCTATATGAGCTACTTTCATTTTAACAGTTCATTCTTCACTGCACTGACGCTCTGTCTTCTCTTTAAGCCGATGATTGGCTGAATAATTGTGATTTCAATTATGTTCCAAGTAATCAAGATTATTACTTTATCTTTAATCAAGCAGTCCTAGCATTTTTTTTTACTTCATGCACATTATTACACAAAGGTATTGTAAACAATACACAACACTGATCACTAGCCCTGAAGAAGACTTTTTAGTCAAAACACGATTGACTATTAAAACACTGAGAGCCTCTACCTCTTTCTCTTCACTTACAAGTTTTTGAGCCTTCCAGTTTTGTTTCTGACCCAGTGCAGCTCTCCTCTACCACTAATGTTTATACAACATTGATCATTTTGACATTTAATCTAACAAAACATGTCTCTTTAATTAAAATGCAAATTGACATCATTGCTTGTATTAAGAGTGAGTGACTGACTTATGTGAAAGTTATCTCATCTTTGTCGCTATGTAACTTTTCCAGTTGGTTTTTGCTTGACTTGGAACATTCTATCTACAATATGGCCAAAAATTATACTGATCAAGTACTGGTAATCATATTAGACTTTGTTGATCCACAAGAAAAAGTACTTGAGCCTATTTAGATCAAAAGGCTCAACGTTTGATAACTGACAAGAAGATTGAATAAGGTCTAAGAACCGACAAAATAATAACAAAAAAAACACTGTATGTATGCATGAGTGCAAGTACGGTATGTTGATGCAGAAAGAAACTAAACTAGGCAGAATAAGACTGAATATTTTTGTTTGTGGATTGATGCATGACACTTCAAAGAAGGCAAGTTTTGTGTTGTATAATTTACTAATTATCAGTTTTTGATTGCAATTACTCTTGCAATCAAAATCAAAATGCTTCTTTTCCGTAAATTATCTAAAAGATAATTTCTAGGGCTGTAGTCCTTTAGTCATTAAGTCGATTAATTGGTCAACGACATCTTAGTCGGCCAAAGTTTGTATTAGTCAACTAATTCTTTTAGATTGTAAAGTTTTATATTGAACAAGGACAACAAGTAGTGATTTAGTTGAGAATTTGGAACCGAATCATTGATCTAATCTGATGTTTTATATACAAATGTTTCCTATTCATTTTAGATTTTAGTCGATTTATCGGTCAATGGACATACAGTACCTTTGGTCGACTACAGCTATAGTAATTTCAAAACTTTTCAGTCTCATTTTTATTAATTAGATTCATTATAACAAGAATGCATTAAAGGTGGGGTAGCTAACTTTTTTAGTTGTAAATAAGTAAACGTTGTGTTTTCCACCAAAAAACATATAATAAATGCAGCACTTTTTGAAAAAATGTGTCCACAGAGTACTCTCTGAATCACTCTGAAGGGTGTGATCACACCCTGAAGAAGGCTTGGGAAGTCGGTGTGTTTTTAATGTATCCAGCCCAATGAAATAAAGGCTTTTATACTTTTCTAATCAAGCGAGTGCCTGATATTTTTTCCTCTACAAATGAATTAAACCCTTTATCAAGAGCACCCTTGGTTACGAGGATACCAGAAGCTCTCTGTCTATGCTGTCCTTTGAATAAAGAATTTAAGTTCTAATCAGAAGCAGAATGCAGCGTTCTGATTGGCTGAGCTTGGGTGGTCCACTCCAGTTTCACTTTAAAAGAGAAAAAAGAGGTTTTTAAGTGAAAATTGCAATCAAAGCTTAATACATATTTATATTAACAGTGTTTTGAAGGCTTTATGAGAGAAAGTTGTCAAATTTAAAACCTGAATTGTGTTTGCAGTGTGAACATCACCTACCCCACTTTCAAACAATATTTTTATAAGCCTTCTTTCAACTGTAATAATTATTATTCACTTAAAGAAACTCATGATGTCATATGTGAACGCAACCTATTTACACTATAAATCAAAACAGTCCTCAGCAGCAGCAGCAGCACTGTTAATCCAAAACGATTACATGTGTTTGTGCGTTTGGCAGCTCTTCAATGAACCAAAGCTCGACTCAGCAGTTTGTTTTCCCTCTTTGTGCAGAGTTTGGCTCGTTCAAGGACCAGGACCAGGAGGAGGGGTTTGTGTGTGAGGGTCTAGCTGTGTCCGTGCCCGGGTCTTTGTACACGTGTGGCTTCTGGATGAATCTCCTCCTCAAGAAAAGAGTTCTGACCAGGAACCAGGAAGCAGCAGCAGCGTCCCAGGTTGCAAAACTATTAGGAGAGTTGTTCTAACACACACACACACTAGCACCACACCCTTTTGCACAAATCCTAAGCAATAGATAGTACTAAACAAACACCTAAGCCATATAATTTTTCACGAGAAGTATTTTTAGCCAAGAATACATAACCATTTAGTTTGAATAAGAAAAAATACACACTGTACATAATTATTACCAGAAACAGTATACATTTTAATTAATAACTAGATGTTTAGTCACTATTGTCAATGCACAATGTAAGTTTGTATACTCATTTAGCAAAATTACAGTTCAAATCAATAGTTTTTATTGTGGAAAAAGTGATCAATCACACTGACACATTCTTTATTTTATGTTTTGTTCAGGTTGATAATAATTTCACAACGACTTGCAAGATTTCAACGAAATCAGAAGATAATTAAGTATTTATGGACAGATTTATGTTATTTTGCCCAAAGCAGCTGTGCCCATTTGAAGTCTGCAACGCTTTTGTTCGCGTTTTTCGCACAAAATTATACTTTAGCTGTATTCTTTACTCGTTGTTTTGCAAATGTAAGTGTCTAAGATGACAATTAAAGTCAGATAAATGTTAAAATTGGCCGTAGATGTGGAGCAGTCGTGGCTGTGGCATTTCCTGTTCTAGTTTTCCTCTGGGCTAGCTGCTGCTGCGGCTAACGCTAATCAACCCAATTCAATGACAAAAAACAGCGTCCGGGAGCCATTTTAAAGCACAGAAATGGTCAAATACATACCGGGTACAAAGAAGAGGCCTGGTCCAAACGTGGTAGCTGTGAAATTGTGCGTAAGTCCTCTGATAAAACGCTCTCCTGTCAGAAAAAAACCGCTGAAGCAGGACCTGGATGTTCCTCCTGGATCACTCCCTTCGCCACACTTCCGGACCTGACGTGGTGACGTAAGCAGATTGTACGCACTGATAGGGATTGACAGGGACGGATAATGGGCAGAATTTAAGGCCCTGCTATCAATTAAGTCAGTTTATTTAGCTTTAATAAAGGTACAAATAACAAACATGATTTCTTTGAGCCATTATACCATTGTTTATTTATTTATTTTTCCTTTTTCCACAGAACATAAAGATCATTTGTTCAAATAGCAACTCCAAACAAAAAACTTTAGTATCTTAAACTCTGATCGCAAAGAAAATATGTTGGTTTATTTTACACTGGATTTGTTCAATTAGAAAGGTAAATGTTCGATTTTTGCACATTTAATTAAATAAAATACATTATTTATTAAACGCTACATGCTGAAGCACCTTATATATTTATTCTTATTTTATGTAGCAAGTAAACATTTTCTCTTGCTAAATGTATTTTTGTATTAGACATCACACGTAATCTAGCTAACCAGTGCTTTCAAATTGTCTGTCTGTAGTTTGAATACTTTTAGAGGCTTTACATTATTTGTTTCTTGATATAAAAGCATAAAGACATATTAGTTATTTAGACTTTTTTTTTTAAGGACTATTATTTCTGTGAAATTTGCATTCATAGAAAAATAAAATCATTTAGAACATTCTTATAAGGAATAAACACATTATGCATGATTGAGAAATATAGCTAAAGAGCTGTTTCATCAAATAAATAACCTCCTCTATGCAAATATAGTACATTTTGGCCCTGCAAGCTCTCTCATACTAAATTTACACTTTTATTATTTATTAGTGTCACAAACACATCTAAACTAGAAAAACATGCTTACTCAGTTTATTTTGGCAAAGAGTATATGGTGCACCTTAAAACACGTGTAGCTGAATTGCACTGAATATTAGATATAGTGATACTCAGGAAGCCATATTAGTTTATTTTAGGACAGTGCACAAAAAACATTATCTATATTTAGTGTGAAAATTTTGAGAACCACTGCTCTAAGTATGACTTTTTCCGGTTAATATAACATTTTAGTCAAAAAGAAATATCAAAACAGAATCAACAAATTCAGTTTTTCATCAGTAATATACATCAGTAGCTAATTTTTATCAACAAAAATGTATTTTCGAAAATAATAATTCCCAATAGAAGTAAAGTTAATGTATGTAGCAATAATTTAAGTCGCAAAATATATCACTGTTTTATTTGACATCATGCAGGACAAAGCATAACAAGCTTTGTATAATAACATTAGAAAACAACAGCAATGCACTGCATTCATTTAAATAAACAAGGGGTTTGTTTTAACAAAGAAAGGTTTGTGATTTAATGCAAAAAGTTTGTGTTTTAACGTGAAAAGTTTGTTTTTATGTATAAAGTTCCTGGCCCAGGTCCAGCCATGAACGTGACAGTGAAGGTGATTCTTGTAACAGTTGTACTCCATGAGGATCCAATATGATAAACGCTGATAGTCGACCAGACTATCAGCGTTTATCATATTGGAGGGACGTGATTAAGTTGAGGTGAACATGTAAGCATAGGAAAAAGGGTTGAAGTAATGGGTAAGGTTAGAGAAAGTTTAGGTAAGATAAAAAATATAACAGCTTAGGCCAGGGTTGGCAATTATTTTCCTCGAGAGCAGTATTTGAATTCAGACTAGTGACTAAGGGCCGGACCACAACTGTTGATATAATTCTATGATTCCTATATATTGATTTGTTATTGCAAGCACATCTTTTATAAAAATAGGTTCCTTATCTATTAGTTGTGTCCATTCATTGTGTAAATTAAGAACACAAGTGCAAACACATGCTCCAAAGCCAAGAAAAAAAAAAAGAAAAACATAACCTGCAAAAAATGGCATTTTAATTTTGCTGAAATGTTTTAAAATCTGGATAGTAATATTTATTTAGTCTGGTTAAGATGGTTTTAGTTGATGGATTAGATTATATTAGATTATTTCACTTGTTTAAGGTGTTTCTGTCTTGTTTAAATAGATTTGATCATATTGTCTGAGATTGGAGTGACTTTGATTGTTTAGGCCTAGTTGACAAGCCTATTATTATGCCATTTATTGAAGTCAAAGAGAAAAAAATCTCCCAATTCCTTAAGCCCAATGCAAAAAAAATTAAATGTAACAACTCAGACATTTTCGCTAGAGTGAATAAGCAGATCTCCACGTCCTTGACAAAACTTTCCTTGTTAAAACAGAAACTTTTCACTTTAAAACAAAGACTAATTTAATTCAAATCAATGCTATAATCTTGCGTAAACAACAGCATAAACATGAAAAAGCCATAACAAATCAAGTTCAGTATTTTATTGAAAGTAAGCAATAAATAATACTGTGATAAAAATAGTTTATAAGTACTCAGACTGTACATGGATGTTACAGGATCACAGCTGAAACAGGGAAAGAAGGCAAAAATACCAGCAACATGATTTCAATTTGTGCAGAAACAACTAGATTATTATTAAAACAACTTTCAAAATCTACAAAACAAAAAGTCCTCTAGGGTTCCTGATCATTGGATATATATTTATAAAACAACTGGAACCTGTGTTAAAGCATAGACGAGACAAAACATGAGGAAAGAGTCACCGTAGTAATAATAATATAACATTTATGAGCTACAATTTCAGTAAATAGCGAATGAATAAATAGAAGAAAAGACAGTACAGGAATTAATAAACAATAAGGCTTAGAAAGTACAACGCTGTGCAAAAGTGTCAGGCCAGTTTTTAGGAAATGTTTGGGATTTTAAACTAAAGTACAATCAAGCGCCAATATTTCCATTTTTTTGTCTGCTTTATAGCAATATTGGGCTGTTAATGAATTTGGAAGGTTGTGTTTTTTGGGCTACATGTCATAAAAGAGGTAGATTTTTAGCAATTTTTCAGGTCTGATTTAAAATATAATAGACTTTCAGCATATTTTCATGTCTTTAAGTCGTTAATAATGTTAAAAATTGCTAGAAACTTGTTTTGTGGAGTTACACTTTGTTCTATTTAAATATTAGTTTAATATTTTTTATTGAAGGGTTGAGGTCGCTTGTTTTTCTCTAAAATCTGGCAAAAATAAAAAACTTTTTTATATGTCCCATTTAGTAGATTTAAAAAAAAAAAAATCTCAATCTTCTGCCTCAAAGGCTGTCTTTCTCTAAACCATACTTCTTATTAGTGACAAAACATTGGTTTTTGATCTTTTGATTCAAAACTAACAACCAAATAATTGACAATTCGATTCATTAATTGCCCAGCCCTATCTTGGGATCAGACCCGAGTCTACGACAAGACCAAGTCCTTAGAAGACCACGGCCTTAAAACAAGTTATTATTACTGGTCTCAACACTACAAGTTAGTAATATATTCTGTTTGGACAGTTTAAAAACTTTAGAAAGTTAATTTGTGATGAAAAAAAATGGGTACTGGTAATTTTTTTTTTTTTTTGCTTCAATTTCACTTACCAGTTTGGATTTTTAGTTTTTTTAACTGTACATAACTTTGCAAATTAAAGGTTTTCTTATTTGCATCGGTATTGAGTTCTTAACAACCCATCAACGGATTAAAAGAAACTAATCAATAAGAAAAATGATCAATAGTTGCAGCTCTAACGATATTAATGTAGAATAGTTTCAAAGCATTTCTGACTGGTTATAAGATATTGACGCTTAGAAAACAAATTTACCAACGGGATTGTTAAAATTAAAGGTATACCAATTTTGCTTCCTTAAACGGCGGCACGGTGGCCTCACAGCAAGAAGGTCGCGGGTTCGATTCCCGCTCAGGCCCGGACCTTTCTGTGTGGAGTTTGCATGTTCCTCCCCGTGTCTGGGTGGTTTCCTCCGGTACTCCGGTTTCCCCACCAACTGATAACATGCATGTTAGGGAACACTTGGTGGTAGTCGGAGGTTGAGGCGCCAGGTGTTAAGTGAATCGCCTCTGCTGAGTTGCCCCAGGGCAGCTTACTGTCACTGAGTGGGGAGGGGAGGGGTTCATCTCACTGTGAAGCGCTTTGTGACTCTGTGTCTGTGAAATGCGCTATACAAATAAAGATTACTTACTTAAACATCCTAAACGTTCAAATGATTCACCAGAATATGTTTTACGCTTTTTTCACGGCTATTAGAAACTAGACGTGCCGGTATGCTATAACAGACAAACTTTGAGGATTATTAACATAGTCAGGACATTATAGACTTCTTTCCACCTGAATAAATACATTAACAAGATATCAATGTTGAGGGGCAATTAATGTTTGCAAAAAATCAAGTATAGCGCCTTTAACTCATTAGCTTATAATTTGTATTGAAGAAAGAAGTCAGAAACACTTTAAGTCATATTGAATACACTGTAGATCTTAAGTTTGTCAAAATTCTAAAATAAAATTCAAATGCTGAAATAAAAAAATCATAACTCATTCTTTGCCATGTAAGAATTAAATACTTCCTTTTATGTTACTCATTCTTACACCCTTTTCCGTGTTCAAACCTTCATAAAAACTCGCCCGAGACCGTTGCACAGCGCCGTAGCATTGACAAAGCGATTCAAAAATATGCTTAAAACTTGGATCTCTCCGCTCCGTTTATATAATTCTTGCAGCCAAAGCGGTGGATCGATCTCAGGCCTCGGTGAAGTTGGTCCGTTAAAAGTAGTAGGTGCGACAGTGAACAGTCCCTTCTTTGCACATGCATTGTTTTTTTGTTTCCTCAGACGTGGCAGTGTAAAAGTCTTTATTATATTGTTTTTTATAAAGGGATTTGGTGTCCATGCAACTTGAAATATTCACCTGGAAATGACAGTTTGACGTCCGTTTGCATCAGAGTTTTCTAAAGATATGGCTTAAGCGTGATTTCATTTGGTTTCAGAAGATATGGGAGTAAAGAGAAAGGGAGTTTAAGCCTTTCTAAATGGTTATCAGTCAATACTTTTACGAGCAGAAAGTGATGCATAGTGTGAAAATTGCTTTGTTACTTAAAATGACACCGTGTAACTTTCTGGAGGTGAAAAGTCAACTTCCCCAGCAACAGAAATAGATAAAAAATACATTATTATTTGGGATAAATATATTTTAAGCCTCAATGTTAAAAAAAATATAGCTAAAGGTGTTGCTTTTTCATGGAAATATACAGGAGGAGGCAGCCCTCTTGGCCACATATATGGTCATTTTGTGGCAGTACAAGCCTGCTCAAAGCAAAGTCAGACATTTTTTGTTATTTATTTAGTGCCTCAAAGAAAAACAAGCTTTTATTTAAATTTATTTTTTGGTCAGAAAGTTACACGGTGTACCTTTAAAAAAAAAAAAAAACGCGTCTAAAAATGGTATGGCACCAGCACCAATCCAATCCAAGAATCAAATATCAGTGCCGATTCCTGAAATTTTAATCCTAGTTGTGTCTTAAAAAGACTTACTTATATACTAATGTTGATCCAGAACATCTCATAATATTTGAAAGGTGTTAAGTTGTATATTAAATAACAGTAACATAACACTATATGACCAATGTTTTTATGTTCGAGAAGGAAAAAAGTTATTTCAGTCCCAACACTTGGTTGATATCGGGTATCGTAAATACCAACTGCAGAAGTATTGAAAAGTATCCCTAGTGTTTCAATATGTAGCGAGAAAATAATTTTATTAGGATTGTTCTGAATTGCAATTATGCTTTAAAAATATATATAAATGAATACAAGTTCCATGCTTTTCTGAGGCCTAAAACTAAAAATCTAAAATCTTGTGTATTTAGATTTTTTGTAGTTATCACTTAAAAACAAGTTAATTATAATAGCATTGATTTGAATAGTTTTTGTTAATCCTTTAGGCGCCAGGGTTTTTTCATTTCCAATTAATTAAATATAGAGCTACACTGTCAGAGTTATTTTATGCAACCATGGTAGGCTAAAGAGTTGAACTGTCAATTTTTCAAGCTGTTGAAATGTATCCGAAACTGGAGTCTAGAGAAATGACTTGGTGCAGAATTGCTACTTTGGTGCCTAAAAGGTTTAATTAATTGATTTTGATGTGGTCTATAGTGCAGTTCAGGGGTTCAAAACCTTACCTTTTATCGGTATGAAAATGCCTCGAATAACCCCATCATGGTCCAGAATAGCGTCACAGTACAATATCAAAACCATGATTACAACTAAACTTAGATTAAATTTTTATTCCAGTACCTCTTCTTTAAAGTGCATATGACAGGTTTGTATGATTTCCTAATTTTAACTTTATCTGGTAGATTAATACATGTTTTACATTTCGAACAAGTGAGAAAAAAAAGTTTGAAAATGTCCCGGAAATAACAGGAAGTAGAGCAGAGTTCTAAGCTGATGACATCACAACGGGGAGACCAGGACATTGTACATTTTCTCACCCAAAACATATTTTGAAATCTCTGTGAACATGAATTTAACAAAAAGATTACATTCTATGTGTTTTTATGCCTCAAGTTTAAAATGTTTGTTACTTTAGTGGAGCTTTTGGTCCGATTTATGACACGGTTACTAGGCAACTACCTGCGTGATGTCACCGTTTATGAACAGGAAGTAAATCTATATTTCTAAACAATGGCTACACTGGGATGAAATTTGCAAAATGTTTAGTAAAATCTTAAATATAACAATTTTAACTATGTTTTAGTGAAATGACCCGTTAAACTTGTCATCGCACTTTAAGTTGTCTGGTTGTTTCCATCAAAAAATTAATACATTTGTAATAATATATATTGTGTTAATTTTGGGGGACCTCCAGAGTTCCCTGGCCACACTTTGAGAACCTCTAGTGTAGTGTAATTATTATAGTGTTACCATAATATAATTTGCCTGTGTTTAAATGTTTTACAGCCGCGGTTCAAATGCATCTCTTCTGCGTGTAAACTTATTGACTGATAACGCCTGATAAAGTCTCACAGTGATGATTCTGTCTGATACTGACACAGTATTTTGACCTAAAAAAAACGTCCACAGTTTTTGAGAAATTACAAAAAAGTACATATACAAACAAAAGGGAAAAAAAAATACAGAAAGTCACTTTAAAATTCATTGATTAGAGTTTCCATTATAGAGAAAATAAACATCTTTTTTCCATAGGATTATAAAAAGATTAATAATAGACAAAGTTCTGGTAGAAATGTACAAACTCGGTTAAAACATTCAGTTATATATATATTTATATTAATATTAGGGCACAGGGGGAAATGTTTCTTTTTGATTAAGAAAAAACGAGGTAAAAAAAAAAGAAAGATTATACATAGAAAGTCTAAAAATCTGTTAAAAAGTCCCATTGGTTTACATAAATATTATAACCAACACTTGAATAGGTCTATAAAGTCTCCTATAGGGAAGCTTGAGGTGAGTAGAGCAGTCTCTTTCTGATTAAAACTTAGTGTAAAAAAAACAAAAATTGATTTCAGTTCATCATTCTGGTTTTAAATGCAGGGAAATCTCCTTCATCTTCAGACCAGCGGTTACCTATAGAAATAATGAGGATAAACTGAGAAGGAGAGATAGAAAAAAGCAGACAGGAGCGAAAAGAAAGAGAGAGAGAGAGAGAGAGAGAGAAGAGAGAGAGGCGTGGACATGCGTTATTTAAGCAGAAAAACTAACAATGACAAATAAAGCTGCAACAACAGACAGTGAACTCAGCTGATACATAAAAAGTGCATCTGTAAAAGCTTTCAGACGAGCAGTGTGGTTCAGGAAAGTGTGATGCGTTACCAGCCACGCTTTTGTTGTTATAAAGTTGTAATCTATAGCAGTGTCTTTCAACCTTTCTTGAGTCACGTCACAGTTTTTAAGTTGAAAATATTCTCTGGCATAACTCAAACTAAATTACTGCCAAAATTTAAGTGCTGTATCCATTTTTAAACAGCTCAAACAAAAAAAAAATGAAGAGCTATGTAAAGTTAAAAGTTGTGCAGAAGTTCACACATTTTTCTGACATACTTTATAAATACCAAGTCCCCAAATTCTTCACCACAATGAGTTTAAAGGGGCTTTTCACAATACTCTATTATTTGACAGGGCACTCATAACCTTTTTCATCAAAAAACATTGGTGCATCTATAGTAATTTAACGGTCAGATTTAAAACATAAATCGTGTTTGCAGTCAGGGCTGGGCAGTATCGTGATAAAAATCGAATGGTGAGCTCACTGACAATCTGATTTTTTGGTGAAATCGTCAAATCGTGATTTCCCATTTCTCTATTTAATCAAGCTGTTTGTTAAAATACAGACAATTATTTCCAACCTACTTCTCTTGGCCTTGAGTTGCCAAGTTTGTTTCTTTTTAAAGAATTTGGGCGTCTGTTTTTAATAGTTTTATAAATTTTGAAGGTCATCTGTTGAGGTCTTTTGTGCTGAACTTTAAGTCAAGTTCCAAATGAATTTAGCAAATTTTCAAGTTTGATTTACAAATATATATCTATTTATGAGTGAAACATACATTTGAACATATTTTCAAAAGCTGTTATTAGTGTTAAAAATGCCAAAATTGTACTATCACACAATGTTCTAATTAATTGATTATTTTTATGGGCTGAGGTCGCTTGTCTAGGGATTTTTTTCCAAAGGCTTGGTCGTGTTTTTTCTGAAAATCTGGCAACACTGGTCAGTCTTTGTTCTGCTCTGAGTGAGTGATAACTGGATTTAACCAATCACAGTAAAGTAGGAAACTTCAGAAAAAGTAGATGATGAATTACCTCAAGGCAAAAGACAGAAGTCAACAAGAACTGTGATAAATGGTATCTGTCTCCAGGAAATTGGATAATAATTTTTTGCCATATCGCCCAGCCCTATTTGCAGTGTGACAATCAGCTACTCCACCTTTAAATCTTTAGCTTCTTCTAGCTCTAGTGAACTCATTGGTGGATGAAGAGCTGCTGAAACAAGCTAGCCGCTTAAGGCTAACACAGAACATCTTTCTTCATAGGTGCTTTGAAGTGCTACGCTTATTTTTCCCGTAGCTTAGCTGAGTGTTAGCTGCTGCGCTCACGAATCTATATCCCACTGTCCCCATGTGAACTTCATTGACATGCATGTACTGAAACGAACGAAGAGTCTGACTAAAAATGTATCCAATATTGAGAGTATAATTTACTGCAGTTTGTCTCACACCAAACTGAACCACACTGCTGCTGTAAAACGTTCTCCTCACAGATTTGTCAGTAAAACTCACCGTTGTGTTAACAAGAGTAGGTCCTGACTGTGGCAGTGTCCAGCCTCTGTATAGACTGACTCCCTGTGTTTGGGTCACATGCAAAAACATGCCGTTAGTCACAGCATCACAACATTAGGCAGAGCAGCTCAGGCATTTCAGAAGCATTAGACCAGACAGATACAGATTCAGAGATATTAAAGAGAACAGCAAGAAAACAGACGTGCGCTTTGTATTTAACAGGTGAACAGCGGAACTCAGTAACTTCTATAGTTTTAATAATGTGTTTGTCACACATTCAATTTAGAAAACAATAGTTTTACATGTAATGAGTCCAATTTTATCAACATTACATTCATATTCTGTTTGATGAATCGCAGAAATTTGAAGCATGCTCCTATTTGGCACGTTTTATTTAAATAATTCATACATGTTAAAAAACAGCGCCACTGAGTAAAGTCTGCCTTAACATAATAACAAAATTGAGCTGATCTTGCTGTAAAACTGTTCTGCTTTATGGTCATATAGTTCAGTTTACCTATTCTTCAAATTAATATTCTGAAATATTTGCGAAGGATTGTGGGATGCCTCATTGCTTCTTGCTTTCGCACTTTTTTTCATTGTCTGATAGGGAGTGCGACTTACTTTACTTTATAAAAAATACAGTCCCAACCAGACTCGAGCGCTCCCTGCTTCTCAAAAGAGGAACAAATGCCGATTTATGCAGAGTTTCGTCATGTTTTGATCTGCATCTTGTGGTTTTCTTCATGTCAGCGGCCCTTACAGCGGGCTCACACTGCCTCCAGTCCAGATGCAGATCCAGATCCGGATCCGTCTGGGTCCGATGTCACTCACACTGCCTCCAGAATATGCATACGTACATGTATGTCCGGACTCTGATGGCCTCGCGAGACCACGAGTTCACGGGGATTCACGCTCAACTCGGGAGTTTTGGGGAGTTCACGCGATCTCTGGCACATGGATATGTAAACAAAGAACACATACGCAGAGTTTTGGGCTTATTTCATGTCACTTTATTTTCTGTTTGACTTTTCGCAGCACAATGAATAAGTACAGGACGTTTATTTACATCCTGTGTGTTCAATAATAGCGTATATGTCGAGCTTTTTGACGGACCGGATTCACTTCACCTGCGAGCGCTTGGTTTCCTGTTTGTCGTGTCTTGTTTTCACAACTTCACCAAAAGGGCTCCGGAGCGCTCTGGCAGTCTGAAAAAAGTTCCTTGAAACGGAAACGATCCCGAGGACGAGCCGCGCGACTCGCCGGACCGGACGGATCGCGGTGTGAGAGCCTCTCATTACTTTTAAAGAAATGGGAAGCCTCCGTATGCTGGACCGGAGTACGGACTGGATTCAGTGTGAGCCCGGCGTTAGCTTCTGTGTAATCTCCATGTCATAAAAAAGCTGGGACAAGAGCAGAATGGAAAAACGTATCTCGAATCTGTTTATGATGTCGGATTATGTCAAATTTATTTCTCCAAAAAAGTGCGACTTATACTTCAATGCGACATATACTAATACGTTTTTTTCTCCAAGTGTATGCTTTTTTGTGCTTCTGCGATGTATACTCCGGAGCGACGTATAGTCCTGAAATACTGTATGCTTTTTATATAATGTTCTTATCTTGTACAACACTTTGGGGCAGTGACGGCTCTTTTGTAAATCTGCTTTATAAATAAACTTTGACATACAGTTTAACTCTTTTCACTCTAACTTGGACTGACCAAGCTACTGAGTTCCGCTTTAGTTTGCATGAGTTCTTTGGTCTCTTACCGTCTACAGGGCTTCTCTTTGGCTGTGGAGCAGGAGACCCGGCGCTCGTCACTCTGAAGTTGGCTGGTAAAGTGTCCGACGCGCCCAGTCCTCGAACGTCTTTGGGCCTGAACTTTTTCCTCCATGACGGCGCCCGGCGGAAGTTCTTATCGTCGTCCTGGAATTCAAGATTAGAATAAAAGAACATTAAACAGAACTTAGTATTATGGTGGAAAGGATGAAGTGCTAGTTACCTCTTCCATTCGTCGTTCTGTGCCGACTGCCAGGAGACTGTTGAATTCACGGTCGAGTGTTGCTCTGGCCTAAGAAACAATTTTAAGGTTTTAATTCAAACAATTCTCTTCTCATTTAACCTCTCAAATTTGTATTAAAAGAAAGTGCAAAACAGCCCACAAATTTTTATTTGCAGAAGTAGGGAGACCTGTTTTTAATTTTAAATTCAAGTCGTTCCAGTTCAGTAACTTCGTTAGTGGTAGGTTTTTCTCCCAGAGTTCTAAGGATGTAAATAAATCATGTGTTTCTACTGGTACCAAGTAGAAACCAGCAGTCACATAATCAGAGCATCACAAAGACTGACCAATAACAGAAGTAAACAGTCCGTATTTGAACACACACCTTCCTTAAATGAAGAAATAGACAATCAGCAGATAGTAGTGGTGTCATTAGTCAATATTTCGCCTCTAAAACACTGAATAACAAATGGTTATTAAAAGGGGTGGAACAAGACAGAATTTTCCATTCAGAATTTTACCAAAGCTAAACACAAATCTAAGTAATTAATTATTATTTTGATTTACATTTCATCATGTCTATAACACTTTTCACAATTCTTATTTTTTGGGTGACATTAGTTTATTTATTTGAGTAAACTGCTCGTCTCCTCTGATCCTTCTGTGTCGCGCAAGCTCCACTCCCTTTCTCTCGGTTTCTGCAGCCCTGCTGAATACTTCCATACTTTTTACAATGTTATAACGCAAAAGGCTTAAGTATCTCTTCTTGGATCAGTTCTGTTTTTGTGATGTCCAAGGGTGAAATATATTCGCTAATTTTAGTTTAAGTTTAGAAACAATGATCTTCACATCAATATTGGTTGAATCAATACAATATAAAAACTGGAGTGCAGACTGGTATCTATCAGAGGTGAGACTTGTTTACTACACTTGCTCAATAAAATGCAACAATGTACATAAACAGTAGAACATTTATACAATATTGCTCCTTACAGTATTTTGCCAGATTGTCCCACCTATAGTACAAAATTTAAGCTTTTTGGTTATTGTGGGATGATAGAAGTAACCTTTATTAACCTGTGTGTTCTGTGTGGGGATCTGCAGCAGTAGTATAAGTACCTGTGTGTTCTGTGTGGGGATCTGCAGCAGTAGCAGTAGTAGAAGTACCTGTGTGTTCTGTGTGGGGATCTGCAGCAGTAGTATAAGTACCTGTGTGTTCTGTGTGGGGATCTGCAGCAGTAGTATTAGTACCTGTGTGTTCTGTGTGAGGATCTGCAGCAGTAGTATATGTACCTGTGTGTTCTGTGTGGGGGATCTGCAGCAGGAGAGCCAGCGCGTTGTGGTCAAACGTTTCGTCTAAAGCCATGAGAGCTCCGTGAACGCCGCTCTCGTAAAGGTTTGCGCTGTATTCTTTCAACCCGATGGCCTGCACCCAGCTGATTACACGCTCGTTACTCCACACCAGCACATCTGACAGGAAACAGGCGACATAAACAAAAGCGTGAAGGGCTAATTCGATCAAATATGACATTGAATAATAGTAAAGAAAAATGCTAACCTTTGAGATCAAACTGACACTCTTCCCTCCGTCGCTCCAGCTCTTTTCTGTCGTAGTTTAGCCTCCGCAGACACATGACTCCACACTGAAACTATTCCTGTGACACAAGAGCAAAGTAATGTTAATCATTAATTCATAATTCAGAAGTGAGAAGATCAATATCTTTTTGATTTTTTTTAAATATTGTCTTTTTAGTTTAAGGTAAGGTAAGGTAAGGTACACTTTATTGTCCCCGTAGGGAAATTTGTCCTCTGCATTTGACCCATCCTTCAATGCCTCTGGGGCATCTCCTCAGCAGTGATCGCCACAGTGCAGCGCTCGGGGACCCATCTCCAGATGTTGTTGCTAGGCTTGGTCAGGACTACCGTAGCTAATGTGCATGTTATTGGTTGGTGGGGGAATCCGGAGTGCCCGGAGAAAACCGTGCGGGAATCGAACCCGCAACCTTCTTGCTGTGAGGCAAGAGCGCTAACCGCTCAGCCACCGTGCCGTTTTAACTTTTTCTTAATCTTGTTTCACTTTAATATTTATATATTTTTTTCATCTGAAGAGTTTTTTTATGTATTTATTTTCACAGTAATTCATTTCTTTTTGTTTTTCTTTTTGTTGGTTGCTTAAAATTTTGTGTTTTTTTTAAAACCAATTTTTAGCCAAATCAAAATAAAATTTGGAAAATGTACCGCTATGAATGTACACTGTAGCTAAAATTTGCAGACTTTTTCATTCTGTGTGTTTTATCCAAACCTCTATCAAAAAAAATTTTTTACAGAGAAAGAGATTCAAGTTAAGACATTTATACCACATTTCTGTTTTTATGCAAAAGTGAGGGAACAGTTTTGTTCTCCAATTTTTAATCTAACTGTAACTAGAAGACTATAAAATCACAATCTTTAACTGAGCTATACAGACTCTAAAACAGATAGGGAACACCTTTTAACTCTTTCCCTGCCAATGACGACAATTGTCGTCATAAGCTTTTTATTATATGCGGCGATAGAGGGTTCTCTGACGCACGTGTCCGGTGCATCAGCATTTAGCAATCATGTTGCACTTTCATATATTCACCACCGGAGTGCAGTATCACATTAGCACAAGGCCGCAGAGGAAAGCCCAGGACCCGGATGCACGTCTTTCCTGTTTACGTAATGCAGCGCAGTCGGCTGTGTTTACGTGACCATCTGCCTCTAAAGGATCGTGTTTCTTTTCAAACGGATTACAGGCAACACATCTTGGACTAAAAACATTGTTGAGTAAGTTTAGAGCAGATATTTGATCTTTAAAATGAAGAAAAGACGATCCTACAGGACTAGGACTCTGAGGAGAACAACTCATGCAGCGAGTCTGGAAGAGAAAAACTAAACTTTCTCCTCTGTGAGCGATTCATGAGTGTCAGAGTGAGTAAAACTACTGTATTTCTTCATGTTTGGAGGGTTAAATAAAATCGTTGCCCTGTGAAAGCGTCTGAATCTATAGAATTTGCATCAGAAAGTAGAAAAAGTCCTGTGATACTTCCTCGTCTGTAACACAGCTTTTGTTAGATTAAAGATGAAAAGACACTCGTCCTCATTGTTTTAATCACGTGAAGCTTGTATTTTTATCCTAAATACATTATTTCATTGTACTGGCTCATATTCTTTCACCAAAAAGTAGTACAGACAAAAATAACACTGACATGAAGTTTGATTTAGAAAAAGGACGTTATCTCAAAAGTTTCTCGTCAAACGCTGAAATCTAATGAAAACAACTAATTTAAAATGCCTATAAAAAGAGAACGGAATAACGTAGAATAACATTTATTTTTTTAAATGAAAGTAGACACTTGTCGGTCTCATTTGATGTACAACATGTCATAATTCCAGTTGCACAAGGTTTTTTGTGGAGCTGTGAATATTGCTTAAAATTAGCAAAAAGTCCTGGCAGGGAAGGGGGGTCAAAGTCACAATAGGGCTGGCAGTGAAAGAGTTAATAATAAGTAAAGTTGCAATAAATATATACATACTGTACATTATGGAAGCAATCACCATACAGTATTTAAACTTTATTTGGTTAGTGGAGAGCTGAAAACGTCTGAATAAAAATAATTTTACTAATCACTACCTAAATATTTTAACTAGTCGAGAAATAAAATATTTGTTGGTTCAAGCCTTAAAAAACACATTTAAATAATAGCAGGGAATAAAGAGATTTTTGGTCGACGTCACTTTCCGCTGTACTGAGCATGCTTTATGCTTGCCTGACCAGTCAGCCCCTCCTACATTCTGTTTGAATGCAGAAGGGTCTGAAACTGAAGAGATAGCCAACGATTTCGTCGTCCAAAGTTAGGACGATCCAATCACAAATGCCCCCTCCTCCCCCTCCCCTCCGCAAATTCAAAACTTTTTTCTAACCGTTTCAAAAAAAAACAAGACGGCGGACGTAGCTGATAGATCATTGTTTTCGGCTATAGCTTCGGTTTTAAACAATTAGGGACGTATCAATCAAACCGTAGCAGCAAACCGCGTTCAGGGCCTTCATATAGATCAATGCTCCATTGAAAAAATCCTTGCGCTACATATTTACTAACAACCTGTTTAGCGCGTCGCTGCATCGGGGGAATTTCCGGGTTTTCTGTGATTGGTTAATTCCGCGCTCGGAAAGCCCGTCCTCGAAATTGATCCCCGGCGCTCTGATCCCAGACCCTTACGTCTTTGCACAGTGTCTGTCAAAGCGTGTAGGGACTGGCTGGTCAGGCAAGCTTTATGCAGAAAGAGCCACTCTTCATCTGCTCAGCTGGGGAAACTTCTTTGAATAAAACAACAAAATGGGATCCTGTTTGGATCAGGATCAAGACGTCTGTCTTTTGAAGCTTGAAACAGTGTTTTTCTTGTCGTTTTTTCACCTGAATGTAACTTTTAAGGGTCGTAGGACTGAATTTCATTCACAAATGTTGATTTAGCAGCATAACTTTTGCTTTCTCGGTGATAAACTCTTGTAGTCAGCTGACAATGGTGCTTTTTCGACTTGTTTCCAGTGTTGTGTCTATGAGTGGCGGCTCTTTCTGTTGATAAACAGAAAATCTCTCTTTAGTAAAAAAGTATATTGGTACCTGTGGAAACTGTCGACCATCTTTAGCTGTCCTCTCAGGTCCTTTTTGGTTAAATGGTCGAGCATTCGAGCGTCCACCAGCGACTCCATGAAGTACGACCGATACTGAGGCAAACCCAGGCTCGGCAACCACTCGTTACCGATCCACTCGTGGTTCATGTCTCCGTACGCCAAAGTCTGATCCAGAGAAAAAACGTGTTATAATAAAGTCAGTGATGATGTCTATTGACTAGTGACGCTATTGTTATAGTAGAAGGGAAACTGATTTATCATTAGGTGAGTAGTAATAGGGTTAGATAAGGCATTTAAATTAGGGCTGCATAACACTCAGAACTTTGTTGGCTAAAGCAAATATTGACAAGATTATTTGAGCTTTATTTAACGAAGAAAGTCCAGCTACAATTAGAAGCTCATTTTTGAGAGAGCTCTGTCATAGACTTACTATTAACAAGTGCGGCCTATATGTGTATCCTTTTTCTTACTTAAATCTAGTGGGTGTGGCTTATATTCAGGTGCGTTCAATACGGCAGAAATTACAGTAGTTAAATGTGAGATTGTGTGTGCCACTTTGTCCAAGGCACTTTATTGTTCTAAAATTCTTAATCTACAGTGGGAATGTGGAGTGGGCAGGGGTTGTGAGCATGCTCAGTTACATTTGTCCAGCTGCAGACCGATTGTCGGTTTACATGAGTCTGAAATCAGACGGGACCACATGCGTCAATTGCTTTTTCGAAAACTGGTTAACAGCTCCTCAACAGGTCTACCCGGGTTTACATGCGCTTGGGAAACTGGTTTAAGTTGGACTAGGCTTTTTAAACTTTTGCACCAACTCTTCTACTGCTTTAAGCCACATCCCACATTGTGTGTTTTTTTAGTTTTTTGTGTTGCCTAAATTTTTCATTCAGATGAATTGAATTCCAGTTAAAATTGTGCAGCCCTAATTAAAACGCACAGTCGATCAACATGAGGGAGGAGATGATTGTTGGGATTTTGAGTAACAGTTTTCAAACCTGAGCCCAGCTACCATCGTCATCCTCCTGGGTTAGCACGGTTAAAAAAGTGAGAAGAAAAGACAGAGGGTTAGTGAGGCAAAAGAGCCGTGTTAGAGCAGCCAAAATGTCAATGTGATTCAGAAACATGCAAAGGAAAATTAACCAAAGTAAAACTAAGAACAAACACACACAAAAAAAATAGTAATAATGGCAAGAAAGACTGTTTGTTGAAGTTGATCTCTATTTGAAGCTTGGATAGTAGGAATATGGATGTGACAAACATGAAATTTCTGTTTGAAAATGTGATGTTGACTTGTCCTGGGTTATAATTTGGTATTAGTATAGATATCGGCCAATATTCTGACAGTATCGCCCTAAATAGAGAAATAAAGACTCAGATATTTTTAATGGAGGTTCTCTCGTCTCTGTTTGAGTCAGTACCAATAGACGTTGTGCATTGAATGTCAGTTGGCTTGTTTATATTAAAAATAGCCAACTTCTGTATAAGCATTTCCTGTCCTTTGGTGACAAAACAACTGACAATAATTTTGCCTTTAATGTCATTTAAACACATAAACCTGCAAGTATGTTCCACAAAAGCAAATTGGGTTTATTTAATTCCACAGAGTGCTTCACAAAAACGTACACATTTAAGTAAGTAAGCAAGCTTTATTTGTATAATGCCTTTCACAGACACAGAGTCACAAAGCGCTTCACAGTGAGATAGTAAGCAGCCCTGGGGCAACCTCCGACCTAACCTGCATGTTATTGGTTGGCGGAGAAACCGGAGTGCCCAGAGGAAACTTCCCAGATACGGGGAGGAACATGCGCTTTCCGCTCTGCCACCGTGCCACAGAGCGTATAGCCATCACTTATCACACCTCTCAATTCAGTTAACTTAAGGATTGTGATCCATTGCTACACCGCTTTTTCTTCATCATAATTGTGTTTGTTTGAAGAGAAATTTAAGAAAACCAGAGACAACTCTGCAAATACTGCAGACTTAAAGTTGGGGTAGCTACTTGTAAATTAGACAATTTTGCAACCAAAATTATTACAAGTCTATATTAACCATGTGTCGAAGGATTTATGAGAGGAAGTTTTAAACCTAAATCGTGTTTGTTGTGAGAAAAATAGCTACCCTGGCTTTGTGATAGTAAGATTACTAATATTCATTCATTCATTCACTTTCTACCGCTTAATCCCGTTAGGGGTCGCGGGTGACTGGAGCCTATCCCAGTGACTAAGATTACTAATAATGCTAGAAAATGGTTGTTATTCTTTTAAAATTAGGTCTTTTAGTTAAGTATTTATAATACTTATTAAGCATTAGGTATCAGTTTAAAATTACTCCAGGAGTTTACAAGCTTTTATCACATCATTACTGAATTGTTCATAAACTATTTGCATACATTTTGTAGATTGTTTTATAAACACACATATTCTTTTATCTAACGTCTCATAAACAAGGTACAGTATAAGCCATCTAGAAATGCTACAACATGTGTGCTTATTAAGAGATATCAATTTATTAAAACCTTGTTTTAAACCATTACAAAATCTTTAACAAGTTTATGAATTTAAATTTATAATCTTGCACAAAATGCAGAGCATGTTGCTTATACTGTAACCTGTTTCTTTATTATCAAACCAGCAGAAAATTCTAGATCAACAAAGTAGAAAGGAGCAGTGACAGAGACTTTTCAATTAAAAAATCAAACTGAACAAACTATAACTTAATATTGTTACTATAATTTCTTTATTATTTGAAAGTTTTTGTTAGAATAATTGTTATAAAGTCTCTCATTGCTCCCATCTGCCTGTCCAAACTAGTTATCAAATCAACAAAATTATTACTTCTTTATTGATTTACTACGTGACTTATCAAAGACAATGCAAACAAAATCTACAAAAACTATCAAACTATGAATCAAGCAACACTATTCTATTAATAAATAAAAGTCACGGCCATCACAGACTAACCGTGGGAGGAGTCGCTGCCAAAGTTTCCATCTCTTCGTGAGTGACCCAAATGTTGCCCGTGCTCTGATCACGTGACCCACCACAAACATGCGAGAGCCAATCAGAGTGCAGGGAAGAGGTGAGGACAGGAAGAGGGCGGGAAAAAACAAGGAAGAGGAACGAAAAGAGCAAAGAAGAGTCCGTTTAGAGTTATTTTTGTTAGTAAAAATAATAAAAGCAAAACAGGAAAAGAGAATCAATCATGAAAGTCAATTTGAAAGGTATTACTTGTCACATAAAGTTAGGGTAAGAGGTATTATTTTGCAAAATGGTTGTCATTTATGAGTGTCGACATGCTGGAAATTCAGGCATAGCATTACAGCTAAAACTGATGGTTGAAACAAGACTATGTGCTTTAACCACTTGTCTAATTCAACAGATTTATTTTTGTGTCATTGTCCTGTGTATTCTGTGTTTGTGGTGCCTTTTGTCAGACTGTATTTTCTCTGGCTAAATAATTGTTTAGATGATCTAAAGCCTGATCTAAAGCAGCATCAACCTGAGAGCAGCTGAGCTCTACCAACACACAATCAAACCAGGATTGAACCAGGTCTAAATTACTTTTTGCTACATGGCTGAGAAAGATCAGTGTCACACAAGAGCTTCACAAAAACAAACTAAAACCAAGACTAACACAGTTCTAAATAAAGACTGGTTTACACTGAAACTGTGGAGAGGAAAACACACCATTCTCTTCCAATAGGTTTGATTCATGTGACACCACAACATTCTACATGTCAGTACTTTTTAATAGAGATGGTATCAAAAATATACAGTATATGGTAAATGTATTTGGCATACCTACTTGCCAAAGCCTGATCTCGTCAGTTCTCAGAAGCTTAACAGGATGGAAGTCAGGGCCTAGTCAGGACTTGTGTCCTTGTGCAAAACACGTGTATAAAAATGGTCTATTTATATAGCGCTTTTCTACCTTTCCAGGCACTCAAAGCGCTTTACAATCTAGCATCCACTCACCCAGTGTACGCAGACACTGAGGCAGTGTGGGTTAAGTGTCTTGCCCAAGGACACAACGACAATCTACTCCTGTCGTCCCACTGTGGCACCTGGTGTTCTAACGGTCTCCTGGTGTTCTAACGGTCTCCGTGTATGTAAAGAGCGATCATTTACCATTTACTACAAAAACTTTATTTGATTTCTCATTGTAACTTTAAAAAATGGGAAAAATGGCTCTTGCCCACCATATGGCCTGATATTATTATAAAATGTGAAAGCAACCACTAAGTTGGTGTGCAAGAGCCAGTTTTTCCTAGTATTAACTAAAGATGAAATGATATGCAAATCTAACGTTAAGATATTTTTCTATTTGAAGTTCACAATACGATAATTACTTGGGGCCTGCGATGTTGAGATTATGCTGACAAAATTAAACATTAAAGTCATTATTTTTAGGCATTCCTTTTCTCAGTGCAAAGTCACAGCTTCAGACTAAATACCAGCTATAAGTTTGAATATAAAAATGTTATTTTTTTTTTTTTGCATAAAATATGAGTTAATGTTCCAAACTCATAACTATTTTAAATGCAGGTCATGCCGTTTTGATATTGCCAAGAGATGACGACAATATATTGTGATATCACAATGTCACGATATTGTTATTGTTACATCACTAGTAATAGCGCTGTACTTTGAAATGAAATATCAAAAACACCTTTACAAATTTAAAATCTGGTGATTTCTGCAGGTGACAAGACTATATCACAAAAAAGAATCTTGTATTTAGCTGTCCTGGTTGAAGTATTTTCGACCTGTAAATTGTTGTGATGCCACGTGAAGAGAACCTATTTTCCAAATGAAAAGCTACACTACACACATTTGTTTATCGCATTTTAAATTATCAAAAAACATCAAAAACTGAAAATAATTTTAGAATTACTTCAGTGTAAGATTACCACAGTTCATTCTTGTAATTGATTGAAAAGGATTGAAGTCATTTGGGGAGAACAAATAAACCTACCTCTTTATGAAGCGACTGCAATTTGCCAAAACATTCAAAGCATAAGAATCCTATAGCATCACTGATTACACAGAACTCATTAACGGTGTTTGTTTTACCGTTCTGGAAGTGGGCGGGGCCGAGGGGCTGGTGAGGGACATGATTTCCTGAATGGCCAGTCGGAGTTTTAGGCGGTGGAGTGGGTTGCTGATTCCGATCTCGCGCTGGATTTCCGTGTCGGACAGAGCGGACATTATAGCTCCGCTCTTCACGTTGGCTCTGCAGGCGGCGACGTACCAGGCAGGCATCCCCACCCACAACTACGGCAACAGAAAAGGGAAAAAATAAGAAAACTGTTATCAGAGCTGGTCATTTTGTGAAATCATTTTATAAGTTAGATAGCTTAATTTATTTCTAGCAGTGCAAAACGTCTGCTTTTCACGTTTTGATTCATAAAAACGTTGATACTATTGAAACTACTACTAAAACTATTGATATATATGATAAAGATTTCTAAATTTTTGTCCAGATCACAACTTTGAAGCTTTCTTTTCTCTTAATCACTTATTGACAAATTATGGATGCTAACGATTATTATGGTAATAGATTAGTTGGGTGATTAGTCTTTCAATTAATTGTTGTTTAGAAAGTAAAAGTGACTTAAATACAAGATTTTTGGCAAATTTAAGCTGAGGCAACGTTGCTTGAGGACGTCATGGAGATATAGATTTTAGGTTTGTCAAAAGTATCGAAAATCCAATTCTAATCAACACTTAAATTAAAATCCAAACTAGGTCCTCATCAACAAGTATCGATATTTTAAAATATAACCTTAACTGGACAAAATGAGACATTTTCTGAGGGGCTTTAGAATAATCATGAGCTGTTTTATTTTATATATTTTTAAATGCATTTTGCATTCTAATAATACGTATATTAATATACTAGCTTTCTTTTCTTTTTTTTATGCCTTTAATTGTAGAATGTATAACTTTCTGCTCTTTCCCAACAAAGCACTTTCTGCAGCTGGAAATTAATTTGCCAGAGTTTTGAAAGACAAACATCACATTTAGTGACCATAGGCCGTGACTTTAGCGAGACACGGAAGGTGGAAACACCTGAGTCTCAAAGGAACAGCCTCCTCATCAGCTGATGATGATAGCCAGTAAAATAGTTTTGCTTTAATGCGATAAAATTGACAGCCCCTAAAGGAAAGTATTTGTATTTTGTACTGAAAATACTTTTATGTTTAATCTGAGGGTCATGGGAAGTTTGAAACATACATAAAAACAAATGACCTACAACTTGATAACTAAATAAGTTGACTATTATTTCAATAACCAATGCATTGTGATAAATTGATTAACTTGTGGCAGGCCTACATTACACCAACTTTACTCATTTATGCAAAGATTATTAAACAATTGATAAAAACACAGCTATGTTTGAATGTTTTTACTGTACCTCAAGCCAAACCACAACAGTCGGTCCGTCCCACTGAGCGAACGGTAATCCCTGTCTACGAGCCTCTTCAAGCAGTTCATGCCTAAAAAATACAATAACATTCATTCAACTTAAACAATTCGAACAGAAAACAATCAAAAATGAATGAATAAATGCATAAGTTTCAAAATCATTTGTTAGTGTCAATCCCCAAAACACACGTCACACATGCAGCATAAAAGTCCCCAGAGTAGAACAAAGCTTAAAACAGGCTGTGCATCATATCTTTTATTTTACATTGTTGCATTTAAGTGGAAAAGAGGAAATTATTACTTAAATTGCACAAGTAGCGACAAAGGCAGTGATTGAGACTACACTTTGCAAAAATGTATATCTACCCTTGCTTAAAATGACTTGGATTGAGGTGCATTTATTATGTATTTGAGTTGTTTTTACAGGATGAGACTTAATGTTTACATAATTTACTGGTAGTATATTTGAGATTCTGTTTCAAGGCTTTTCTGACTGTTAATCAGAAAATTTGGCTTAAAATAAGAAAATAATTAGCCAAGGGTAAGAAAAATGCTCCTAACCCAAAAACAGTAATTTGACTAAAAGTAAGAAGTAATGTCTAAAAATAAAACAGAAAGGGTTTGAAACTAGGAACATAATCGACCCAAAGAAAGACTGTGGAGGCTTTGCAGAGGTTAAAAACTGTGAAAAGTTAAGAAATAAAAGTAGACAGCAGACAGGGTTTCTGCAAGAATTGGAAGGTTTTAAGACTTTTTAAGGGTGTATTCAGACCTGAAAAGTGCAAAAGTCCGCTTGTTTGATCCAATTCGATCCGGACTTAATTTTTTTCATTTGGTTCGGTTTGTATTCTCACTGCGCTGCTTTCAAGTGGACTTTAAAACGTAAACAGACACACGTATGTGAGAACCAGCGCTCTCATTGGACAGATCTGACGTGTGGGCGGGGCAATCAGACGAAGCGTTTGTGAATAAAAGTTAGGGTTTATAGTAAAGTAGTAACCAGCTATTCATTCATTATCATAACGGCCTTATGGGAACTGCCATAGACTTAGAATTAGGTCTGTTTGTGTCAGTGTGGAAAAGTGAAAATGAAGCAGGACGAGACACAGGTCCAAACCAGACTTCAGTCCAGCGGCAGAGGCGAATTCAACCCCATGTGGAGCCTGAGGTGAGGCGGCAGGAGCATGGGTTTGTGTGCGGCAAAACAAACATCACGGGGACGATGTATTTTGCGAGGATATGGTGCAAACGCAGCGACTGTTCGCTGTACCAGAGGGGGACTGGGCAACAGTGCTCACGATGGAAGAGTAGTCTGTCTGTGCTTTATTTTTCTGGACATTTGGATTTAAATGGACTAAGCGAGTCAGGACCGGAGGTGCTTTGATAGTCTGGTTTGTAAGGATCCCGTCACTGCTCCATCACGGTGAGAAGGCTGTCCAAGCGTTACTGTTTTGCTATTTATTGTGCAAACACGAAGGAGTCTGAATGAATGAATTAAAGTGCTTTACTTGATAGAAACAAGCGCAAGAAAATATCTTTTTCAGACAAATGTAGACAACAGAATAAACAGCGTAGGTAGTAAATATGCTTAGAATACACATCTTCAATGTGATAATCTGCCAGATGTGCGCAACATTCACAAAGACAAAACCACAGTTAAAAGCGGCTCTGTCTCTGTAGCTCTAGAACAGCCCTTCTCCCGTCTCTGTACGTTGTGATGGTGGCTCGTCAAGTCCAAAAAAAGCGCATGTTTTTAGTGTTTGTTTCGGATCGAGGCTGTTTGTATTCAGACCATGAGCTATCCGCATCAGAATCACTTGTCTTTATTCAGACCTGGAAAAAGTCCAGACTTTCCGGGGAAACGAATTCTGGATCGTTTAAATCGGACCAAATTTTGTAGGTCTGAATACGCCCTAAGACACAAAACATACAAATTCAGCTCTATCTCGAGTCGTGACCTACAGTATTTCACAATGCTGCTTCTTTTCCAAAGGCTTCTTAAGATATAGTTTTATATTTTGATACAATTATGAAAAAAATAGTGAATTAACAAAAAGAATGCATTTATACAGTATTCATAACCAAATAACAGCAGAAAAAAACAACTGTGCTATAATATTGACAATATTGTATTTTAGAGAATTAGCTGATAGATCAGACTGAAATGTAAGAACTGTGCAACATTTTTAAGACCTACATCAGCATCTGGTACATTGCAAACATTTTTTTTGCCTTTATGTCCTGCCCTACTTTAAAATATAGAAAATGTCTTTGAAATTATCTATATTGTAATAAGTGCAGATAAATGAATCCAATGAAGATAAACTTTTTGAAGCAAGATAATCCACGAAAGTTGCAAAACCAAAAAGTGTAAATTCAACAAGGCTTTAAACACCTGGAACATCATTCTGGGTGAAGCAAAAAGGGAAGTCTCACAAGCAATTTGACTAAGCTAGACTTTTCCCATTCTTTTTTCTCTTAATCTAAATCCATGCTTGTAAGAAATGCACTCAACATTCAAAGTTAGTCAAACATTTGTGGAGGGAAAATGAGTTTAAAGCAGATGCACCGTTTCTGCAGGGACAGACTCGGGTCCTGGGTTAAAGTTGTGAGTGAGGAAAAAGAGAAGAGAGAGAAAGAGAAAAGGGCAAACCAAAATCAACGTGAACCAACTTACCCGGTCTTTGGACTAGACATGAGATGATCGAGGTGATGGGATGGAAGAGAGGGAGCAAATTATTACAGCGAAAAAATGATTGAACGGAGCAACAGATTCACAGAAGCGTGATGGTGTGATGGATTGTGTCATGAATGATCAAATAAAACACAATTATCAAAGTGAACAAGTGAGCTAAAGACATTTTGAACTAGATGGAAAGAAAGAATTTATAGGCTGTCGAGATAACTATAAACACTTGGAAATTTAGTTTTCAGCCATTTGAAAAGAAATAATGATTAAATTGTGTCTCATAGCCATAAACAACCTTTTCAACAAGATTTTTTCAACAATATATTCCAAAAAGCCCTCAAAATCCAATGTGGATCTTCAAAAAGTGATGAATATTTACTTAAGGCTTAAGAAAAACAGAACATTTCAATAAGTTTTATCTTGACAGGCTTGAACTGATGCAAAAATGTGACAAAGACCCACTTTTTCTGTAGTTTCCGGTTCTTCTCTGCTGTTCCCGACAAAGTGCCCATTCCTAAACCGTCTTTTGGAGAGTTCTCTGCTTCTGGAGTTCCAGCTATAACAAAAACATAATGATAAAGCATCTTAAAAGTCATGTAATGTTCCATAGTCCTGTCAAAATTGCTAACAATGGCCTTAACTGGCTGCCTGTGCCATGAAGTCAAACATTAGATTTATGTCTTTGACGCCCTGAACACTGGTTTAACTTGACTCAAATCCTCACATGGCCCCACTCTCAGTCTGCACTTGGGCCAGCTCTGGCTTGTGTTAATGCCGTCCTCTCATTCAGTCTCATTCCGTTCACATTCAGTCTGCTGCTGTATGTACAGTATATTGTGAAGGAAAAAGGAATGCAGAGGACTCAAGCGGTCTGGTGAAAGTTCCTTCCAATGAAAAGTCTGAGCCTGGGGTTTCTCTTTGCCTCATTTACTGTTGTTCAGAGGAATGAGATCTGCTCTGGAGGAAGCTTCTGATTGCTTAAAGGTGGAGTAGCTGATTTCCCACTGCAAACACGATTTAGGTTTAAAATCTAGCAACTTTCTCTCCTAAATCCTTTTTGGTTGCAATTATGGCTTAAAAAACACTTCTTGCAAACAGCAACGTGAAACTGGAGAGGACCACCCAGGCACAGCCAATCATTCGGCTCCTGATGAGAAATAAAATTCTTTATTATTCAATTCAGACAGTACACAATGGTCTAATTTTTTTACAAAGTGCTGCATTTACCATATACTTTCTTTCTTCTTTTTTTTTTTAATTAACTCTTTATTGAAAGTGCATATGGAATTATACAGTTTACACTTAACATTGTAATACTTTCATAATTTTAATACCATATACTTTCTACTAGAAAGCACAAAGCTTACTAATTAAAATCTAAAAAAGTTACCCCAACTTTAAAGCAGTGGTTGTCAAACTGGGAGTCCCAAAATAATTTCTGGGAATTGTAATTTCTTAAAGTTAGGGTAACTAACTATTTTAGATTTCCACTAAAAAGTATATGATAAATGCTGCCCTTGGTGAAAAAGATTTTTAGTTGTCATCAGGAGCCAAATGCTGAGCTCTGATTGGCTGGCCCTCTCTAGCTTCAAGTGTTTTTTAAAGCCATAATTGCAACCAAAATGAATACATGTTGATATTAACAATGTGTCGAAGGATTTATGAGAGGAATTTGTCAGATTTAAAACCTAAAACGTGTTTGCAGTGTGGAAATCTGCAACCTCACCTTTAAGCAAGGTATGAAATCTTTCAAATGCAGTGATAAATGCAGATTCTATTTGCTGCACTAACAGATTTATCAAGTCTTGCGTCTTCAAATTAAAATCAAATAAACATTGCAGGTAGCCTACCTTGTCACGGTTGTTATTTTTTTTTTCAAATCAAAACCTTTTTGATAATGCAGATGTACAGTTGATTTAAAATTACTTTTGTCTGAATAAAGTTTGAAAACCACAAAAATAACAAAACCTGTCAAGCATTTAAGGTAATATACAACACAAAATCATTTTCTAGCATGTGATTTCACAATGGTTAAAAAAAAAAAAAAAAAAAAGCTAAAGTTCATTCCTCAAGGGTTGAATATGGTTTGTTCGTGCAATTCTTTCTCTGTACTAAAACTTGGCCATATTAAAAATGTCAAAAGTATTGCAAATAAGGTACTAATCAAAACTATAACCAGCATCTAAACTAAATACTAATTTGAAAGTACCGACAATCTCATCACTCACTCAACAACACAACTCAACTCTCATACATAATAATATAACTTCAGTCCAGTTCTAGTTTTGTCCGTCACCTTGGCTGGGGGAGTCTTTTCCCGGGACACTGGGTCGTCCCTTTTCCTTCTTCCCAAACAGGCGACCAATGGAAGACTTGATGCTTTTCTTTTTGGCGGCTTTGTTGAGCGAGTCCTGGCTGCTGTTACTGCTGCTGGGGTTACTGCCTTGTCCGTCCTGCAGGTTCGACAAGCTGCAAGGAATAAGCCCAACATTAGTAACATTAGTGAAAAGCACACAACATCTTTAATGTCTACTGTTCATTGTCAAAATGCTAATATATTGGGGTAAAAAAGGCTCTTCATATGTTGTATTTTTCACTCATTCTTCTTTACCTAATATACTGTATTGAAGTCTGGGGGAACAATTAAAAACACAGCTTCTTCCTCTGTTTAAACTACAAAAGTGGGCAGCTTTGTCTGTATTTACTTGGAATTACTCTACAATTCAGTCTACAACTAAAACATAAAGAGTTCAAAACTGTCAAGAAGCCACTTTCCAACAACATAAATGGTAATTTAAAATCTGTAGCCTTTCAAAGTTAAATTTTAAACTGAAGAGTTCTGACGTTCTGAACAGAAGTCAATGGACCTGCTTCTATTTCTAAGCCGTTTTAGATCATTTTTGTGTTTTCCAATGAAGTAAATGTGAACGACTGATCTGCATCTGGCAAAGTTTCTTGGCAATCAACCATTCATTCATTCATTTTCTCCCGCTTAATCCCGTTAGGGGTCGCGGGTGACTGGAGCCTATCGCAGTAACTTTGGGCCTTAGGCGGGGGAAAACCCTGGACGGCCAACTTGTCGCAGGGTTAGACAGACAAACATTTACTCCCTCATTCAATCACAAAGATACATTTATAGTGATTCCCAATTAAACAGGCATGTTTTTGGAGGTGGGAGGAAACCGTAGTACAGAGAAAACCCACGGTAACACGGGAAGAACATGCAAACTCCACCTAGAGAGATCGTGAGATGTTGATGTGGTTCGGCCCGGGAGTTGAACTCACGACCTCCTTATTGGGAAGCCAGAGCTCTAACCGCTCTGCTACTGTGCACCCCAATCAATCAATCAATAAACAAACCATTTGGGCCAAATCCCAGTTATCTATAACCTTTCAGGACAGATGTCTTACCCTCTGAAGTCCCTGATGTCCTCGTGGCTGGAGGCGTGTCCTGTTTCTCTGTTTAGGCGAATGGAGCGAGGGGTCGAAGGAGGAGAACTCTCACAGCGGATCGTGGCTTTGTCGTCCTGAGCAGACTGAGCAGAAGAACGCAAAAATCTGTTTATTTCTGTGCCCACTCAAAATCCTGAAATTTTAATTATATAGTTATAAATCAGGGCTAGTCGTCTTAATTTTATACTTGGGGAATGGGCCAGACTTGATTGGTTTGAGGCCCTGATCTGGACCGTGGGCCTTATGTTGACTAGCCCTGGTATATACTGTATTAAAGAGTCTATTTACAATTTTGACCACAAGATGTCACCATTCAATATAAACTGATGGTGGTTGTGGCCAAAAGTGTACAGGTCATAGAGCACGTGGTTTTCAATTATCTTTTATCTAATTCACAAAATGCTATTAGTTATTAAGAGAAGCATATTTATAACACACAAGGGCAAAACTCATTGTTGATACAAACTAGGAAAAACTAGCTTTCTAACTACGAGTATAAAAGTCATACAAACTAAAGAAAAAAAGCATACAATTGTTAAGAGAATTTCTGATCTTTGTTCAAATTAAACAGTCTGTACGTTTGCATTTTTCAGGTAAACTGCTTTTGCTTCAAACATATTGTGATGCATTTTGTAAAAACATTTGTGAATTATAAGCTATTGCTCATTTTGTTTGATTTTTATTGGATCAAAATGCGAATAAAATCAGATTAGACAAATGTAAATGGAGGCGACTCAAGGCAAAGTGTGAGTTACACAATGATTTGTCGTCTTTATTATAAAAATCTAAAACTTAGAAGGCATATAATTATTTTAATTTTGAAACTGATGAACATTTTATGAGGGGACCCATTATGTAAAATCCACATTTTTAAGTTTGTAACCATGTCATACAGAGTTCTCTCATTATTAATTGACTGCCAATTGTATTTGTATTGATTCATGCATGTTGGAGTGCTAAGAAAATATCTACTGTAAATTCACCTACCACCTATCCAAGCCTTGTTGTCTGCATTTACTTGTGATTACTCAAAAATTCAAATTCTAAAGCATGTAGGGTTCAAAATGTTCATGTAGACAGGGGTTGTACTCGAAGGGCCGGTTGTAACTAAAATTAACCTTACTAATCTTAACGTACTACAAATAATAATGCATATTTACTGAAATGACAATTACTGAATATACATCTGTATTAGTCTGAAAAATGACTTGCTCTTTAAGTTTTGGGACAAATCATTTCATTAGGACAAGACACCCAGATTACTCCCTGCACTAATGTTAAATTACATTAAACCGATCTTGAGGCCGAATGAAATGAGATGGAGGGCCGCATCTGGCCCCCGGGCCTTGAGTTTGACATGTGATTACATGACACTTACATGTATCAATAAAAATCAGCAATTTAAAATTTGCTGCTTGTTCAAAGTTACATTTTAGAATGAAGAGGCGGAGATGATCAATTTTGCAGTTTGAACAGGAAGCCGATAGACCTGCTTATATTTGTAAGCTGCTTTAGGCCAATTTTGTGTTTTACAATGACCAAAACGTAAATTACTTATTACATATGCCATAGTTTATGAGTAAATTCATAAGAAAAACACAATAATTCTCCTTTAAAATACTATTGCGTGCGGTTGGCTTAAGATGGAATCACCCATGTTTACTAGCTTCAAATTTTAAAGCTTAATCACAGTTATTCCATTGAAATAACTTCCATTATTTCACTTTGCCTTGAGCTTTTTCCATTCGACAATTTTAGAGCAGGATTTTCTATTTTGTGCACACACTTTTAAAGTGAAGCTAACCTCAAAAACAACTTTTTTTGGTTGTTAGATTGTGTGTATTGATTTTAATTAGCACTGGTCTACTATTACAAGACATTTTTTTGGCAATTTTAGTATAAATTGGTCAAATTAGCAAGGTTATATACCATATACTGACTGTGTGTGTCTCACTGCAAAGACCAATGTCAGTTCTAGTCTCTGTGTGACATCAGCGTCTATATCCACTCAAACCTGACCACTAATCACACTGCAGCTCTCCACTCTCCCTTTCTCCTTCCACAAAGCTTTTCAATGAGTTTGCTGGTTTGAAATGTGTTTGTGGGTGAAGTTTTGTGGTGAGCTTCACTTTAAAATGTGTGTATCCAGACTATTGTCAACTACAGTGTGTAAAAAATTAGAAAATAATGCTTTTTCCTTGTGGTTTAAAATCTAGTACAGTACAGACTTTTTAATCTGAGTTTTGGACAGAACAGAAATTCTCCAGTGTTTGTATTAGAAGGAAAAATGCAGAAGCGGTTAGATTACCTTCCTGCGATGCTTGCGCAGGTCACTAGGCTGAAGAGCAACGGCACAAAAAAGAAGGGAGAGACAGAGAAGTGTTTTGAGTCAAGACAAAAAGAAACACAGAAGAACCCAAAGCCGTGCACAGCAAACAGGCAATAACATGTGTTTTAATTTAACTTTGAGAGAGAGAGAAAGGGAGGGAGGGAGAGAGAGAGGGAGCAGAAAGGAAAAGAGGACAGAGAGAAACAGGTAAAGAGACACAAAGAGGGAGAAAGAGAGAAGTGAGGAGAGGAAGGGATGTGCGTAGAGAGAGAGAGGGAGCGAGAGAAAGGGGAGAGAGAGGGACAAGTAGAAAGAAAATAAGAGACACAAAGCAGGGGAAAGAGAGAGAAAAGAGGAGAGAAGAGAGAGAAAGAAAAGGGGAGAGAGGAGAGAGAAAGAGGAGAGTGAGGAAGAGGGGAGAGAGGAGAGAGAGAAAGAGGGAGGAGGAGAGAAAAGAGGAGAAAAGAGGAGAGTGAGGAAGAGGGGAGAGAGAAATAGAGAAAGAGGGAGAGAGGAGAGAAAAGAGAGAGAGAAAGAGGAGAGTGGAAGGGGAGAGAGGAGAGAGAAAGAGGATAGAGAAAAGAAGATCAAGAGAAAGAGGAGAGAGAAAGAGGGAGTGAAGAGAGAAAGGGGGAGAGAGAGGGAGAGAGAGAGAGAGAGGGAGGGAAACTGGGACATAGAGGCAGAGGAGAAAGAAGGAGCGAAAAAGAGAAGTGAGGAGAGGAAGGCTGGGCGTAGAGAGAGAAGAAAGAGGGAGCGAAGATAGAAAGGGGAGAGAGAGGGAAAAGTAGAAAGAACATTAGAAACACAAAGAAAGAAGGAGAGAAAGAGAGAAAGAGGAGAGAGAGAAAAGAGAAAGAGGAGAGGGAAAAAGGAGAGAGAGAGAAAAAAGAGTGAGGAGAGAGAGGGAGTGAAGACAGAAACGGAAGAGGGGGAAAGTACAAAAGGAGAGAAGGAGAAGGAGAGAGAAAAAGGAGAGAGAGCGAGAGAGAGAGAGAGAAAGAAGAGAGAGGAGAGAAGAAGAAAGAAGGAGCGAGAGAAAGAGAGGAGGAGAGAGAAAGAGGGAGTGAAGAGAAAGGGGGAGAGAGGAAAAGTAGAAAGAAACAGATTAAGAGAACAAAGACAAAGAAGGAGAGAGAGAGAGAGAGAAGAGAGAGAGAGAGAGAAACAGAGACAGAAAGAAAACAAGAAAGGGGCCATAGAGCGAAAGAAGACAGATACAGACAAGATAGAGAGAGAGAGAAAGAGAGATGAAAAAAAGAGGAAGAAGGAGGAAGAGAGAAGTGGGGTGAGACAAAGAGTAAGGGCAAAACACAGTTACTTTCACAGCAAATCTGACAGAAGATAAAAGCAGAGATTCAGTTGAAAGGCTCCGGAGACCTCACACGTGACAATAAAACTTCCTACTTCTGACAACTCTGCAATTAGTTGCAATTTTCACAGCGTTCAGAAACACACAATTATATTCTGTTTACCAGGAAAAGGAAAGACAAATTGTCAAAGCACTGATTTCAAAAAGATTTTTAAGGTGTGAGCAAGGTTTGTTTGTTTATTGTGCTACACAGACTTGAAATGTTTAAAAATTGAAAACCCAAAACTTGTAAATTGTCCACAACAAACAAAGACACAAATCGTCATTCATAGTGTGATATTTTTAAGAGCACGTATTATGCAAAACTGTTCCCTCCAAAACACCATTCTGAATGTCTGTGATGTTATAGTTAGATCTCTGAAACGTTTGCTCGGTGTTTAAGTTCATAAATCATCCATCGGCTTGATTATTTGCCCTTTGTAGTCAATAGATTGAGTTCTAAATGAATTTTTATGTGGAAAACACAACAGAAACAACACATATTTGTGCATAAACCACAAGCAAAATATTGCTTGAGGTTTCATTATCAGACAAATATGAAATTTTGCTAAATATTCACACTGGGGAAAAAATACCTTACATTTTAAATAAGCCAAATAATGCTTGAAATAAGTACTAAGTGTGATGTTTTTTGTAGATTTTTACCTCAAAATGAGGCAATGGAACAAGCATAACTAAATATGAAAGCGTTTTCTTCAATATCAGACAAGTAAGAGATGATTTATTACCCAACTAGTTTCGACGGTCACTTCCGTCTTCATCAGAGGCGTTGCACGTCGCCATGGTGACGACTGTTCCCAGTCCGGGAACAGACCGGGCTGACCCAGTTCGCGGGACCTAACGGGTCCACTGGGCTGACCACGTTCCCCCGACGCTTGGTGGTCTCTGGGAAGGCTGCTATACGTACAGGAGGTGGAAAGCTCCTCGTCTCGATTCAAAGTGCGTGGGCCTCACTTTCTGATTTATATTGTTTCTTTGATCCATTGTTTGTATTTGTTGGTTTATTGATCAATGATCCGTGCATTGTGTCAGTCCATTACGTGGTTATTCCATTTACACTGGTCTGATATTGCCGACTTTAAATTGTGCGCTCTGGTTCGGCCCTTCGTCTGTTGTTCAGGCCCAGCACTTGAATCGAGACGAAGAAGCTTTCCAACTCGTATATGTGGAGCAGCCTTCTCCAGAGACCATCGAGCGGCGAAGGGGCGTGGTCAGTCCTGGGCTGACCACACCTGGGAACAGCAGATAATAAGACATGTCACCTAGGCAACGTGCGACGCCTCGGATGAAGACGGCAAGCGACCGTCAAAACTAGTCAATAATAAACCATCTCCTACCGATACTTGTCTGGTTTTGAACGAAAGCGCTTTCATAAATAATTTAAGAAGACATGATGAACATCTCTTAAGATTGAGAAAAAAGATAAGCTCAATATACTGGTTCATTGGCAAATCATATTGTAGGGATAAAAACAACTCTAAATTCAAATAAATAATACTCATTAAGGCTCTTGATCACTGGCCTTTTTTAAGTTGTAAGTGCAGCATTCTTCTCTTATTTTAGGCACTTTGTACTTATTGTAAGTGAATTCTGCTTTACACTAAACTCGCCTTGTCTATTTGAAAGTTCACAGCATCACTTACTTAATATTTAATGTTAATGACCTTATTTGAAGCAGTTATTTTTACTGTACGACATACTTGATATTACATTTTTGCATATCTTGAAAGCTTGCAAAGTTGAGATATCATGAGAAGAAAAAAAGAGCTCCACATCACTGCAGATCAAAAACTAGATCCAGTTAAAACAGATCCAAACCACCACAAGAAACACACTTATTAACCGGATCAGAAAAGCGAGGTGGGTGCAGCCGATCTGTAAAAATAAGTCTCAGATGAACCAGCCTGTATTTTACAAGCCGTTTTTTTCCACTCATTTATTATTTGACTCGTCGCCAGCAGCAAATTAAATCGTACATAAAACCAGCGTAATAATTTCCATCTCTGTAGTGGGAGTGGCTTTCCTCCTGCATTCCTCACGAGCCTGGCATCAGCAAAGCAAATAAACCTGACATAGTTTCTGCAGGATTTCGTTTGCCTCGGGAAGAAAAAACCTTAATCGCTCATTTCCCCTTCTGCAGATTTGGATCAGGACGACGTAAAGATGAGAGGCGACGGAAGAACAACTGGAGGGGAAATTGACCCATGTGCAGAAATCCTAAACTATGCCTTCTTTTAATTACTTCTATTAATTTAACGGTAACAACAACTGAGATTGTGTTCGCTTTTTTAGCGTTTTATGAGCCAAAAAAATGTCTGTGTCTCATTAAAACACCAGAGTTGACTCGACTTTCTACAAAAATGTGGAGTAAAAACAATGAAATCCAACCTGCTAAAAAAACTTTTTTCTTTTGCACTCTAAATGTTTACTGTGCATAGGCATATTTCATTCATTAAGCACTCTGTTGCATGTTGATTATTTACTAAAAACACAGATTTATATTATATATTTAGTGCAACAAAATTTTTTTACAAAAAACTTACATTTGTTACACAGTGCACCTTTAAAGTACACTTACTGTCCCCTGCATTTGACCCTAAATAGGTCTCTAGAAAGAATTCTGAATTTTAAAATTCGAAAATTTCATCTGACCAGCCTAATTAAGAGACATCAAAAGCACAATGAGCTCTGTCGACTCTACCAATTATATAGGTCTTTTCCCACTGTAGGAACTTTTTTCAGTTCCTGGTACTTTTTTTGTTTTTGTTCCAGTCCCCATTTTAGTTGTGTTCACACAGAGTAGGAACTATAGACTGGAGCCACACTTTAGGGACTTTTTTAGCTCCTGCTCTGGGGCAGATACTTTCGAGTCAGACCAGGAACCTTTTGGTGACAAGCACATTGTATAATGCTAACTTTGTTGGAAACATGTTTTATACAATCACATTTAAATAAGCTTTCCTTATCCTTAAAAAAAAATATTTAAAAGCAGTAACTCTCAAATATATTTCTTTGATTTGTAAATAGTAGCCTAACTTGGAATTACAGTGAATACTGGTCATTTTGTTTTATTGTTCACTTCAGTGATGTGTTTAGGTTTTGTACATCATAGTTTTATGTGGCAAACTTTGTTTTCTCAACATCACTTAATGACTTATTTAAATGTTCTACACTTGTATAGATGCTAAAGTTAAACCAGTTAGAGCTAGTTTCAGGAAGTGTTGCTGTGTGAACACAAACATGGGGACAGGGTAGTTCTTCTGACTAAACAGGGGATGAAGCAATGTTGGGACCACTAGTTCTTGGTACTTTCAGTGTGAAAACGCCTTATGTCTATAATAAAGATATGTAGGCTGTGCATTAATCGAAAATTGAGAGATCGAGATCGAATTGAAACGAATCGTCAATTATTTGGTGTGGGTTTGAATCGAAAGATGAAATGAACTTTTGTCAACAAAAATGTGTAGTTTGAAGCAAAAGTCAATTAGAGACAAAATAATGATATAAAGCTTAAAAAATCTAATAAATGGGACATAATAAAGTTTTAGTTTCGTTTGTTCACAATGGGATTTTCATTTGTTTTTGAAAGGGTTAAGCTAATTGAATCGAAAATCGAGATCGATCGATATGAAAAAAAATCGTGATTTTATTTTTTCCCAGATCGCCAGCCTAAGATATGCATTGAGTGGAATTCCCGGGTCCTGCAGGATCTTGTGGATAAACTCTTGGGATTGGGTGGTAATTTAAAACTCTATTTATGCAGAGTTGAGTCGTTTTTTTGATACTGTAGTTGTGTTAGAAACAAATGAATAAAAAAACAGGCACAAGGTGTTGTGGGGATCGGGTGGGATCGTGACTGAAAAACTTGTCCTCTGCAGTCTAGATAACACATAATTTAAAATACAGTTCAAACTCCACCATTAACCTGTCACAATACTGCTTAATTTAGTTCAATCAACTACTGTACGACCTGTGGGACAAAAAAAACACGACTTGGTATGTTAAAGCCTAAATTTTATCAGACTGCACCCACCAAACAAACGAAAAAAAGTCCTTGTGTCTGGTTCAGAAGATACCTGCTGAAAGTATGCTGGGTAAGTGTATGGTTGGGGCAGAGGGCTGAAGCCAGAGGGGCAAAGGGCATAAGAGTGACTGTCTGCTGGACAGGGAGCTTGGATGATGTAGGGGTCGTAACAATAATGCTTTAGCCAGGCAAGTTAAAGACAGCGGTAAAGGGGTTAAACACAAGATATTATTAGTGTTAGACAAGATACATGTTAAAAACAATGACAATTGCTCACATGATTAGTACAATTTCACATTCAGTAAAACAAAAGAAAGACTATAGTAGGGCTGCTCGATTATGATGAAAATAATAATCACAATATGCTAGAGAGATGCAGAGCGTTAGTGTCCTAATGTAGAGTGAAGAGATAATAAACGTAAATGTTTTCCACAAAGAAACTTTTCCATTCAAGGAAATAAAAGCACTAATGAACAGGCTTATAAGTTACGGTCAATAATCATAATTTGTATGATGATTACACAATTTTTAGATTATAGCAATAATCGTAATTGAAATTGAAACTAGATTCATTGCACACACTGCAAAAATGATTTATCTAGACTTGCTTAAAATGCCTTGGAATCAGAATTTTATTCCAGATTTGAGCTGTTTTAACTGGATAAGGTTTAATTGCTTATGTAATGTAGAATATTTTACTGGTTTCAAGACAGTTTGGCTTAAAAAAAGAAAAAAAAATTGCCAATGTGGTAAGAACAATTTTCTTAACCCACTGGCAAATAATTTGGATTGAAACAAGGAAAATAATCTATGTCTCTACAATAAATCGAAGTTAAATTAGTCAAAATGCTTAAAATTAGGTATAAATCTCAGAATCAAGCAACTTTTACTTCTCTTGAAATTACATTTTTGCAATGCAGTCCTAGAATATAGTAGACTTTATTTGGACCAAGGGTTTTCAAATTTCTTGAGGACCTTACCGATTAAAAAGTAGCCCCTATCACTTGCCACTAGGGATGGGACGAGATTCAAACTGTCACGATACTGTGCGCACACGTACTGATCTGTCTCGTGAGATTTTCCATGGTCATGAAATTAAGTTTTGTATTTTGAGCAGCTGTAGTAAATATTCTCCTCCACACACAGACTTGTATCAGACTTATTCTGACAGAAAACTGTCTAAACTCTGTCTCAGTTTTAATTTCGTAAAGATAGGACCAATATTGACAGAGATAATTAGTCCTAAACATTGTAAAAGTTAGCGCGAAAAATATATAATGTCAAATATATGCGAGAACAGCGCAGTGTTTTTCACACTTAAACATAGTTTAAAATAGATCCACAAAGAGATATTTTGGCCTATATCATTAATAACTGTAAAAAAGTCTCCTCATCTGTGTGTGTCTGGTCCCTGTCAGCAGCGGCAGCGCTGTGAAGCAGGAGAAAGGGGGCGGAGCCTGAGCTACACAAGGGGAAGGGGGTGGAGTCTGAGCTACACACGGGGGCGGATCAATTTCAGTCAAAACTCATATATGATACACATAATGAAAGGTAAAGCTAAACTAAAGATTATAAACTAACAATAATAAATAATACAAATCATTTTTTTTTATAATTTCCTTGTTTAATTCTAAATTGAAACAATTAATGCAAATTATTTAAAAATCTTGTCTCATCTCGATCTCGTGAAAATTCTGTCTCATCCATCCCTACTTGCCACAATGGCGTTTAACAACGTCATCGACAGAGTTGACACGACTAACTATGTTGACTAGTCGACTGGTAAAAGTCAGTATTCGTGCGACCTCTAGCACTGATAAGCAGGTACAAAACTGAAGCACAAAATCTATCAAGTTCTAACATTTTTATTTCTATTCTTTTTTTGAATACTGAATACTTTCTATTTCTTTTTTTGAATACTGAGCAAACTAAGCTTAGTAAAAATCCGTGTTCTTCTCACCAGTGTCATGACGCCCATCCGGTCCATCTCGCGGTGAGGACTGCGGGACACCATCCTGGGCGTGGAGCTGCCGGAGCCTGGAGGAGAACTGCCCAAAGACGAGCCGGGACAGAGAGACGGAGGCAGAGAACTCATGGACCTGAACCTGGCCCGAGACTGTCCCCACTGCCCACCCGGCCCTCGATCTCCTCTGCACGGATCGCTGTGCTCTCCTTCTCCTCCTGGATCATCCTGAAACAGAGACGAAGAGCATTACCAACTGTTGACTAATAAGTTTAATACTTGTGTTGTAAAATGTGATGTCATGAGGTCAGATAGTTTTTCCTATTAATAACTTTTTGCTTTGTCCTGAAATATCTAAAACATAATGTCACAACTTTTCAACCTGATGATTTCCATTAATGACTAGGCCAGTTGTGTCTAACCCGGTCGATCTCTGAGACAGTGGTTTATGTAATGTTAACTAAGGACAATGTACAATTACACAGAGATGCTTGTACCAGATAGTAGCTTACAGCTAATTTTCACCTGTAGTCCTGGGGAGGCACATTGAACATGTTTTTAGTTGTAGGAGGAAACTGGAGTACCTATGCAGACACGAGGAGAACATGCAAACTCCACATAGAAAGGCCCCGAACTATAACCACAAGCTACAAGCGTGAGTTTTGAAATGCGGCAGTAGGAATACTCCACTGGCAGCTCGCTAGAGCGCACAACATCTGCACAGCGTAAGCTACACATCACTACACATAGAAAGGGGGAGCAAACCGAAGGCACTCTTCATACAATAAAAGTTTAAAAAACCTTTGTTATTCTGTGCTACTTCATTGTTAAAATATAACTTCTTTAAAAACGTGCTGATCTGCTTCCCATGCCTACAGCAACAGCCTAGTGATTTTCAGCAATCCACTAGCCCTATTTATTAATTAAGAAATGTCTCACATCTGAAGGGTTTCTCAGAACAGAAATTTGGTCGGGAAAGTGTTGCGAAGGGGGTGAGGAAGGAAGGTTTTTGTTGCTGTAGTTTCCTCCAGAGACAGCGGAGAAAACCGACACAAGCTTCAAAATACATAGTATATGTAATCATCATCATGGTGATGATAAAGACATTTAACAAGAGAAACATGTTATGGTACTTAGTCCTGCTTTAAAGAAAGTCTACACAGCCCTAAATGTTTCAATTTAGACATGGGAAAAAAAAAAAATGTAAATCAATAAGTAGATTTTCGGGGTGGGTTTAGTCTAAAAGTAGCTTGTGAGCTGAAGGTTTGGCACCCCTTGACTGGGCTCTTTTATTTCTTGTTTTACAACAGAAAATACTTAAACTGTTTAAATTAAAGCTGTTTTAAGTATTTTTGGCCTGTAGAAATCTATATGAGAGAAAAACATCCTCTTGCCAACACATGTACTAAGTGCTTCTCTGTTCTGGTTTTTCAAATACAAATCAAGTCTGTATTCCTGCTTACATGGGTCAAAGCATGATAATATCGCCATACTATATGATAGTTTTGGTTAATTGGTTTCCGTCTAAACCATATTTCTGCTCTGTGATAGTTTGAGCTCAATCACAGGTGATAGAGTTTGATTAGATGGATTCCTGTGAACCCGCAATTACAGCAAGTTTTCAACTTGATGGTCAAATCATTACTTCATTGCAAAAACTAGATGGTTTAGGTTTCCCTAGAGATAAATATAAAAGGAATGTGTGGAAGTAAAACAGGATACAGCTGCTGCTAATAAACACTGGTACTGGTGGTTTTGCTATGTTTATGTTTAGCTAAGGCTGGTAGAACAAACAGGGTGTGTGCAAACTGAGCTTCTGATACAAGTACAAACAGCTTTTAAAATGAACTTTGAGTGAATCCATGTGGTTGTTTTATGTGACCCACAGGAAGTAGAGTTACTGCTTTGGTATTAACTAAAAAGCAATCTAGAATAAATGGTTTTAATCTTCCAAATGTGATATAAGTCTTTTTTTTTGTACCTGATCTCGTTGTTGATGGCGTCGAGCTGCTCTTGTAGCATCAGCGCGAGGGTCTGAGCGTCGGCCTGTCCTCCCGGAGACAGAAGGTCCACAGAGCTGAAGAGAGCGTCCCTGTCCTCCTCCAGGTCCGAAGCGTCCATGTCGCTCTCAAACGCCTGCGCCACGTTAGCGAGCACGTTAGCCTGCTGCATGCGCTCCCACTCCTGCTCGTTCAGCGTCTGCACCTGTGGAAAAAGAAAGTGTGAAATTTAACAAAAGAAATGTGGGAGTAGTTAAGTAGTAACGTAAAGTGAGTTAAAAGAGCAAAACGTAAAGCAAGGCAAGAGTTTTGTGTTAAAATGCAGTGACTTACATGCCGCTGAAGTCCACAGAGGAAGCAGAGAGAGGGAGAAATAGAAGAAATTCAGACAATGTTTATTTCAAGGCATCACAATAATTCACCAGACAAGATTCAAAATAAGGCTCAAGCACTGAATGAAGAGCAAAAGCAAGAAATATGACAAATCTGGCAACCTGATCAGCACAAACTTACAAAATATTTGATAAGCAAAAAGATGAGACAGTAAACATCGCTGAACTGATTTGGTCAACGTCAATTAAAAAGGTTTCTGCATCTTCTTTACCAGAGGGATATAATTTTATATTTTGCTACAATTCTGAGAAATCTAATGAGTTAACAAAAAGAAACAGTAGAAGAGAGAGACCCATTGTGTTATGTTATTGAGATTATTAATGAGAATTTCTGACAAAGCTGCAGCTGTGTGTGAAACAGTTTGGGAAGTCTGACAGAAATTGCTTCATTAAAAAATGTAAGACCTGTGCAAACATTTTTAAGACTTACATTGACTTATTTAAGACTTTTAAGGCCTTAATTTCAAACTTATCTTTTAAGATTAAGATCCTGCAGAAAGCCTTATTTATGCAAAGTAGGGATGCTCAATTTAGGAAACATATCTCACTGTAATTATTCTCTATTAAAAATTATTAATAGGATTCTGTAACCTGACCATTCAGATTTTTGCAATATACAGTATGTGCATTCACAATCACAAACTTTTGAGAATCTATCTGGGCCTCCTTCAACTTTTAGGTTTGTATTTAGTAGGGCTGGGTATTCCCAAGAGCCTTCCGATACAATACGTATCCCGATACAGAGGTCACGATACGATACGTATCCTGATACACGTATATGCAGATATCATTTCCTTAATATGTCACCTATCAAGTGTCAAATGCAGAGGAATTGTATTTTCTAACTAATTTTATGTTAGACACAAGTATCTTAGAAATAAGCCATTGCTCAGCTCAATAGATTCAGCTTTAAAGCTGCAGTCCAGGTTCAAAAGTGTAAATTCTATAAATTTAAGTAAGCCGATATGTATCCCGATACACCTCTTTGTAACGATACGCGTATTGCCAATGAGCTTGTCACGATATATCCCATATCGATACATTGAGTACAGCCCTAGTATTTAGAGATTTCGAACTAGGACTGGGCCATTGAGAAATTGATATTCTGCCACGCTGAACCGTCAATTATTTGATTGGATTGATTTTAATCGAAAATTTGATGACCATTCCTTTGTCAAAAAAATCAGAATATTGGTTTATTTTGCTTTGTAATTTCTGCACTATTGAGCGTATATAAGCCACACCAACTAGATTAAAATTTAAAAATGATAAAGTACACTTACGATATAAGCCGCAGTTGTTAATTTGCCTGACCAGCCAGTCCCTACACGCTTTGACAGACACTTTACAAATCGTGAGGGTCTGGATCAGAGCGCTGAGGTTCAATTTCGTGGGCGGCCTTTCCGAGCGCCGAGTCAACCAATCACAGAAAACCCGGACATTCCACCAAAACAGCGACAGGATGTTTTGGCGCGAGGATTTTTTCAGTCTGAAGCCTCTCAACACGGTTTGCTGCTCAGGTTTGAAGGAATTGATACGTTCATTGTTCAAAAAGAATCAGCTACGTTCGCCTTCTTGAATGTTTTGAAATGGGGTTTGAAAGCAACTTCTGACTTTTTAGTGTCAGAATCGCTGTGCTTGATTGGATCATCCTAACATTGGTCGGGGAAATTATTGGACGAAGCTCCGGTTTCAGACCCTTCTGCATCAAACAGAATGTAACAGAAGGTAGGAGGGAAGGACTGGTCAGGCAACTTGTTAATAGTAAGTCTATGAGAATCTGTAAATTTGCTGCATCGTTGTATGAGCTGCAGAGTTCAAAGCTTGTGAAAAAAGTAGCGACTTATAGTCCAGAAATTTTGGTACAAATTCATTCATTTCTAATGTCCAGTTACGGGTGACTGGAGCTTATCCCAGTGACTTTGGGCCTTAGGCGGGGAACACCCTGGACAGTGACCAACTCGTCGCAGAAACTGAAACTTTTTTGTTTTGCTTATGTTCAAAAAATCATTATTAAAAGACATTTTGGGTAGTTTTGAAAAAGCTAAACAAAATTGAATCGAGAATCCTAGATCGCCCAGCCTGACTTCGAACTTTGGTAGTTTAGACCAATCACAGCTCCACCAGCACAACAATTGCACTGGATTTTGGGCAGAAGTTAAGGAGCAAACAATAATGCCAGGGCACGTTGATATAGGTTTGCTTTTTCTGAGTTACAGACTAATTTTGCTTTCGAAAAATGTGCACATTGTAGTAACCCTGTATTTACTATTGGTGAAAAAGTACAATTTGCTCAGAGAAAGACAGAAAAGACAGCCTGAGGAAAATTACCCTTATGTAGTTTTAAGCAGATAACAATCTTTATCATGAGCCCACAGTGAGTCTTACCTTGGACGGCTCGTCTCGTAGCGCTGCCACTCGGCCTTTCTGAGGTCGTCGTAGAACAAGAGCGCTGTTGTAGTGGTCCGAGCTGTTCTCCATCATCGAGGAGGCCGACACTGGATACCTGAAGTCTGGAGTGGAGCTCAGCTGAGGACGCCTGCAAAATACACAAGACACATAAGAGATCCAGTCTGCTTACTATATTTAAATTACATCAAAGTCAGTTACAGGTTCGTATAAAATTTAAACTTTAGGTTTCCGTGTTTTTTGCCATAATTTCTTCAAAAAACATCACAGCTTTTCCAGACCTTGTTCAACATACTTTTCAATCAACAAGCGTCTTTCATGAACTGATAAAGACCAAAACACATAAGATTTTATAGATTTTTAGACATAAAAATTGAAAATGATAAACTGCAAATAATTAGGGCTGGGCAATATGGCAATATATTTATATCACGATTTTCTTGGAGCCAGATCACGATTTTCGATTTTATCACAATATCATGTTGATTAGGTAGGGATGGGACCAGATCTCGTGCCACGATCAAACTGTCACGATACTGTGCGCACACGAACTGAACTGTCTTGTGAGATTTTTCCATGGTCATGAAATTAAGTTAACTTTTCCAGGGCCTAGAAATTAGAACTGAATTTTCCATGATTTTTCCAGGTTTTTCCAGGACTGTATGAACGCTGTCAGTAGGAAACATTACTTTTACTCTGATCTGGTAAACTAAACTCACCCGTGCAGCAGCGAGTTGCTCCGGGTTCTGTCCTGCTCATTCTCGCTCTTATGGTTTCAATTTGGATCAGAAGCTGCTCCTGAAAGGTTAAATATTGTGAGATTAGAATAGGATACTGCAAAAAATTAAGAATATCTCTCATGTAAATTTATGTTTCTTTACCTTTTCATGGTGTGACTCCTCAATCAGCTTCTTGGTGTGATCTAGTTCTCTTATGAGGGAGTTCTGGAAAGAGACAAAACAATATTTTAGACAAAGACACAGACACATAGGCTTCATGAAAGTGCATAGGACAGGTTAGACTACAATTTTAGTAAAACACATTGAACTTGATTATAGAATTATCAAGATTTCACTAGACTTTCTGCTTATTTTTTAACCAATTTGGCTGTTTTATTGGAGTTTATAGTTGTCTTTTGTCCAGTAAATATGACATATAAAGGCAAATCCACAACTGTTTCCTCGCAAATAGGCCAAAATCCACACAACAGACAAAGAAGTTATGATTTGACAAATTATAATACCTTGCAACACGTAAATGTTTTAAACTGTGTCAATATTGTGTAAAGTGTCTTTGCATTTGGGTGTTTTTTGACATGACATATGTGGAGGGATTTCACTGATTCCCTTAGGTTTATTGGCTTAGCAGGGCTGCTTGAGTCGCCTATGAGCACTATTCGAAAAATATAGATCTACATTCGCAAATTTATAATTATTACGGTAGTAGTAATTAAAGGTTCATTATTTAACTTTTTGGCCAAAAATAGACTTGAATAAAAGCATGATTTTGCGATTTATATTTTTTTGTTGCATGACCAGAAAATGGACTGTTATTTGCCCTGGAGGAAGGCCCACTCATATTTGTTTCTGTAGAGGATTTTCGGTCAGTGTCACTTTCCGCCCTACTGCGGATGATCCGTGCAGAAAGAGCCGCTCTCTCTCTCTGCTTAGCTGGGGAAACTTCTTTGAATAAAACTACGAAATAGAACAAGAGCAGCTGTTTCGATCAGGTCTGACCTGGTCTGACAGACGCCTGTCTCCTGGCTCCTGACTTGAGTGTTTTTCTTCTTGTTTAAGGGACGATAGGTCGAATTCCATTCATAAATGTTGAATTAGCAGCAGAACTTGTTTTCGCACAGTGATAAACTCTTGTAGTTAGCTGATAACAGCCTTAGCTCGAGTAGTTTCTCCAGATTGACTCTCAGACAGACTCTTTCTGCAGGTTGGGTGCGCGCGCATCGGCGTGTTGATAAAACACAAAACCCCTCTATAGAAAAGTTGTAGCTGTATTTACACATTTTACACATTCTGTCAAAACATTAATTAGGCCCATTCAGAATGTCCAATTGTATAGTTTTGATGTTCTGTTTTAGTTTGATAGATTTTGCTGTCACGGACTACAGATAAAAAATAGCCTGATGAATGTTAACTAACTAAACAAAGGAACAAACAAACAACAAACAAATTCATTCATTCTAGTGAATTGTGCAGTTGACTTTAAACCTCCAGAAAGTTACACAGTGAACCTTTAGACTTTGTATGTCTATTAAATCAGTTAAAGTCTTATAAATGATCTTTTAATGACATTGTAAGACATTTATGACATGAAACTAAAGTTGTCAAATTACTGGATGATGTTAGCAGGGTGGGCTGCCTTGCTTATAGAATGGTAGAACAGGGGAAACACTGTATTCCATTTAACTCAAACTCAAATCACTTCTTGTAATTTTAACTTTTCTTTGTCAATGTCAATTTCTTCATATTTTGCAACTTAACTGCAGATAAATGTTTACCACAAGGGCTATCACACCACCAACTAAGTCAAATTAGAAAAATCTATCTAACATCGCCATACATGACTTTAACATTTCAGAATGCTTAGAATGTTTCCATCTTTTGCCTTTAAGACCACATTAGTCTGATTTCTGATGCTTCTAAGTTGACAGGGCGTTTTATAAATTTAAACCTCACCTTCTCTTCCAGCGCAGACATTCTCTCCTTCAGGTGGAGCTGCAGCCTCTCGTTGGACTCTGACAGAAGTTTGTCCACAGTTTCCGACAGGCGTTTGTTGTGCTCCTCGTTCATCTTCTCTCTCTGCCGCGCCTTAGACGTGATCAAGAGAAACACTTGTTCTTTTATGTTGTACACAGTAAGAATCAACAAGTGTATTTTGTAACATCTCCAGCTCAGTTTCTTACCCGAAGCAGTTCCTGGTTCTTTTCCTCCAGTTGAGCTTCGAGTTGTCGTAGCCGCTCCTCCACATTACCATGACGCTCTTCTGCCTATAAAACAAAACAAATCATAATTAAATAAATTTTAATAGGCTTAATATAAACACCTTTAATCTCAACTAGTTTGGTGCTCAAACTTGTCAAATGCTAGACTTACAAACCCTTGTATTATTTGACTAATCACAAGGAACAATAGTGTGCCTATTGCAACCACCTGACATAATTGAATAATTTAACATTTTGGAAAGTCCAGGGCAATCTTCTGATCCAAAAACGAAAGCAAAACAATCATCAATGCCATTTTTAGTGGTAAGAACTTTATATTCACAAAATTTTCTTTATCTACTGTATATTTAAGTCAATATTAAGACTTTTAAAGAGCTTGTTAAAACTCAAGATTTCAAGACGTCAAAGACACTTAAGCTGGCTGCACACTACAGGAGTTTGGTTAGAACCTTTTGTGATTTTTGATGCGTCAAAAACAGAAGAAGTCACAGACAGAAGGACATTTACAACTCACAGTCGCATCATCGTAGCTGGAAAAACAGAGACAACTGAGCGGAGAACCGTACGTCACGTTATCAAGCGCAGTGTTTCTTTCATGTGCGCAGTTATAAAAGGAACAATGAAAGCGAGTAGATTAAAGCTGGTTTATAAACGTCACAGGAGAGCGGAGAGTCATTAGAGGTAAGGAGCTGTTACACTGATGCATTGTGGGCATGACATGAAAAAACAAACTCCGTGTTGGCCATGTACAGTAGGCTAAAGCCGGTGCTTCTCACATCATTGAAGGAGCAGATGTGTTGGAGATGACATTCGTAATGCTCGTAAAAAGAATCCCGCACTTGGACTACGTGTTACGTTTATTTACAGATGACTAGAAATGTTTCTTCTTTAATTTATGTGCACCTGCAGCATGTGAACCTCACGATGATGCGTCCTGACAAACAGTCGCAGTGAGGCACTGGCATAAGGAGAGAAACGACAAAAATCTCTTATGAAAATCCTTACTCTGGCCACGCCTCCCCGAACTCGTAGAAGGCACGTCGGGCTTCAAATCGGGCTAAAACTCCCGTAGTGTGCAGCGAGCTTAAGACACATACTTTTATCAAGTGCTGTTTCATATTTTGTAAAACAATTTTGAATTGTCCATAGCTGATTTGCACAAAACAGTTGTGTCTTGAACCTGACAAAAAGAAATAAAAGTCACTTTTTAAATGGAACGTCTGAGGTATTTTTGTACAATTAAATATATCTTAAGACCCGACACATTTACAAACATGCAGCACAGAATTTTTAACTGATAAAGTGTGCCATAAGTCAACAATTCTATAATTTTCATAACGTGTTGTAGTTGGGCAGTGTGTGTGGAGGGCAGAAAGTATTTAAACAGTTGGCACTTCCTGTTTACGTTACACCAAGAACAGTGAGTGGAGCCTCAGTGTCACAACCAAGACACAAAACAACAGCATCAAGTAATAGGGAACTAGAAAAAAACAACAACATTTCAAGACCAGTGTTTCCGATTAATCCATAGTCTAATTTTTACCCCCATACTGTGACAAAAAGCTGAGTAACAAGTCGAACATAAATTATACAACTATACTTTTGTCATATACATATTGAAGTGACTGGCTTAGATGTGTGTCAATGTGCTTTATATATAAATAGAAACAATACATGACAATTGTAACCCAAAAAGTGACAAAATTAAAGAATCTACATAAAATAGATCACTTGTGCCATCAAGCTCTCAGTATAGTCCAAACACTGAAGGTATAAGATTAGCAGGTGTAAGTGCAACATATCCTAGCAGTTTCTTTGGAAATATTCTCTATTTTGAAGGTTTCAGTTGCCACATTTCAGACGTCATATGGATAAAAATCTTAAAGTACAATAGAAATAACCACCATCTAGTTGCAACCCCATTTTTAATTCAAAACTAAAGCTTTACTCCGAAATTAACAAACAGATCTTCAAAAATTACTTTCTCAGACCTTCAACATGTGATAATAAAATGACCTGGAATAAATGTGGTGTTTAACTCAAACCAGCCGAGAACCAAAGTCTGAGGACTGAATGATCTCAACTGTGCTCCAGTCCAGTGTGAGGCGTGAGCACAAATACAAATAAGGCCTGAACTGTGGCTGCTTTTCCAAGACAAAACTCAAACTATAAATGGGTAAAAGACATAAGGCCAGACTAAAAATAGACTCCAGTGAGTAATACATTTGTTACATAAACAATAGCTTCCTCAGTAGCTTCCCTCTTCAGTCGAGTGTAACAAGAATAAAGAGAAAAAAGGCTGAGCTAAGGCCATTTGAACTGTGCACACACAATGCTCTTGACTTTCACTTCCTCCCAGAGGGGCTCAAAGTTAAATAAAGTACATACATAACCCAAGAGTATGCTAAAAGGCAGATGGAGGAGTGGTGACGTAAACTTTCACACTTTAAAACAATTATATATCATTTAATCAGCTTGTTTTCAATCATTCTGTTTTCCAACAATAAAGAAGCATTGCTTAAATGGCCCACTGCTTAACATTTAAGCTTCCGATACTTCTGATTTATCTGGAGATGGGTTACGAAGACAGCAGTCTGACTCAGAGACTTCCCTGTCCACACACCACTTCCTGCAGCTATTCCGGGTCAATCCCGAGAGGTTCCCAGGCAAGTAGTAAAACACAGTGTGTGTTCACATGCACACTAATAACCCTGTTATGATCAGAATTTTTTAATATTCTGGTTTTGTGTGTAAACACCATATTTTGATTTCAATAACCTGATTATTCAAATGTCTTGGTTATTGAGAAACCAGGTTATTCTCACTGGAATTTTGTGATATTATCCAGAGTATTGTGCCATGTAAAAACCATAACCTGATGTATCAGTGCTGGAAACAAACTGAGCATGTGCAAGAACTCAAGCGGCTCATTTTCCAAAATTACTCATCTCAATTATTTTTCTTAATCATGTATTCATTTTCTCCCACTAATTCCCAATACGTGTGGGGGTCACTGGAGCTACACCAATGACACTTTTTTTCCTCATTTATGTGTAATATCTTATCATTAGATAAATATTACACATAGGTGCACCAATGGTTAGAGCTCTGCTTCCCATAAGGGGCGTGGTTCGACTGGGTCGGACCTATACATCTCACGTTTCTGGTTTTGCATGTTCTCCGTGTCCGTGTTTTCCGTACTCGTTCCTTCCAAAAATATGTTTGGTTATTGGCTCACTTAATTTCCCTTAGTGTGAATAGGCGTGGTGGTTTTGTCAACCTGGCAGTTGGATGTCAGGTTTCCCGCTAGCCAAGTCACTGGATAGGCTCCATCACGCGACCTAAGGATAACGAGAAATGAATGTGATCTTTCATTATTAACTGCTTTTTCCATGTTACGTTTTCCAAGTCTGACTAGTCTTGCGTTCTTAATTGTTTTTTTTTTGTCAGTTTGTTGTTGGAAACATGTTAAAAACCCATAAAATAGCTGACCACTCTCGACGTGGAGGAGCAGTGGCTTTTCTCCGAGTTCCTCACATGTAACTTAGCTCCCTATCTCCAAGACTGCGCCCAGTCACCCTCGGAGAAAACTAATTTCAACAGCTTGTATCTGTGATCTTGTCCTTTCAGTCTTTACCCAAAGCTCATAGCCTTAGGTGAGAGTTTATGTTGTGTTTATTTGTTGATGAAATACCTTGGTGAGAGCAGCGACTCTTTGGGCCAGCTCTGCCTCCACCTCAGGGAGAGTTTCTGCTTTTCGAATGGTCTGTTGCAGCTTCTGTTCGGCCAGTTCCAGTTTCTCCTGAAGCAGACGATTTCTCTCCTCCGTCTAAAATCAAACAAGAAAAATGTTAAAGTTTCAAACTGGTTATTTAACACATTACAATAGCCGTTTTTAACTGTTGATTCACAGCAATAAAAACCGGAGAGGCATAGCTCATATCTCGAGATAGAACACAAAAAACAAGACTAAGACAAGTCTTAGATTCTACACAGTTCTCGCACCAAGTTTTCACAAGGACTGTTACATATGCCTCTGTCTCCAATGACGTCTACTTTCCCGAATATCCCACAAAGCCCAAATGTAATCCCTTGTCATATGGATTGGTACGTTGCACCAACCAACCAAGTTCTAGAGATTGCGCAACATAACATGACACGACTATGTCATCTGACATATTCCTTACCAAAATCATAGTATACTATTGAAAACTTTTGGCCTTCATCATTTCTTATCCTGAAAAATATGGTCATCCAAACTGAAATTTCGTGTTGTTGTTACTGAGAAACTGCGTCAGAAGTTAACAGCACAAAGAGCAACCACAGCTATCTAAAGGTATGCACCGCAATAAGACGAGTTATTGAGCAAGAGCGAAAAAACAAGTCTCTGTGAGCTGGTAAATAAATTGCTGTAATACAGATGACCCTATAAGTAGGCTAATTCAGAGGCTTCTCTAGAACAGAATACACGATTCTTATCTATAAAAAATGCAAATAAAAGAACATGAAAGAATGACCGCATTTATCTCTGCGTAAGACAATGCGAAAACAAGCTATGAGAGCGCACAGCCTAGGATTCCGACAGGAGACAGGTCGTACATTTGACCACGGTTTAGCAGTCTTCTCTAGAAACTTCCTCTTCTAATGATCTCAGCAAGCGCACGAAATGAAAAAACCTTGATCAGAGTAATAAAACCCTACTTGTAATTCTTAGTCGCTTAGTCATTTTTGTCCAGCAGAAATATGGTAAATCATGTGATAATCTCGCATGAAAAGAAGAGATAGTAGAATCTATGTAGCATCATTCATGAGTCTCACAAATGTAAACTTGAGCTGATTCTTCGTTCAGTCCTCTGTCTACCTGTATGATAACAACAGTTGTCCGGCTCAGTGGACATGGTTTAAAAGAAAAGCCACTCATTCCGCGTATCTGCATAGATTTAAAGTCTTTTGTAGCTTTAGTTATATACATATGTTCGAACCATAGTGTTGAGGCTATTAATTTGATTAATATGTTTTGAAGACATTATTCTATATGTACCCAGAGATATCCTTCAAATCTATTTCTCAGCCTTTCCTGAAACATCTCGATCACAGAAGTGTTAAAACGACGAAGAATAAAAAAACATGACACACAAGTGCAATAGATCTTGCAGTATGTGAACAGAAAACAAGCCAAATAAGAGAGCACAGCTTTTATTAACTCAGCATTACCACAAGTAAAGTTATCAGTTTTATCAGCGGACACACTTGTATGATCCATTCAACTGAAAAAACCAAGCAATTTCAACCATGCCTACTAAAATAGGGAACGAATCAATCGTAGGATAACAACTTCATTTTCTTCTCAAATGACAAGTAGCACACTGCCTGCAGGTCCTGATTGATGTATAGCATCTCAGGCTGATTCAGATGCACTTAAGTTTTTTCCGCCTCCCCATGCGAGACTGCGCTGCAAATTTGAGCTGCGCGCGTCCATGATTCTCCACAAGACATATAACAATGACAACACACCTGGTCCCTCCGCGTGCGACCGATTTTGGAGCGATTATCTCCTACAACCCAATCGTGCAATCTTAATCATAGACTGAAAATTATCCAAATGACCATTAAAATAAGTTAAATTCTCTATAAGAGGAAAGCTATAAATAAATATGGTTAATATTGTCCACTGGTAGTTTCGTTTTATCACAACTATGTCTATCAAAAGAAGCTTCTATCTTATGAGTAAAAACTGTTGACCCACTGGCGATAAGTTTGCTGCAACAAACAAGAATGTATCGAAGAGTCTGATGCGATCGCGGTAATCCGGACGACGATATTATGTGAAGACAATGAACTTTCTACTGCGCAAACTCTTTTATTCGCTAGACCAAAGGCACCCTACACAACCTTCTACTCCTATATAAAGGCCGCAAATCAGTGTTCACCTCTGAACAAACGCTGTATTCTTATAAGCAACTGAGAAAACACTGCACTGAATTATTGATTCATTGCTCTCCATAATACTCAGAGGAGTATATCTCATCAATAACACCCGCAAGTATACAGCGTCGATTATTATGCACAGTATGTTTCACCAAGGGTGTTTACTAATTCTAATCTCATCAATACCGACTAGCAGCCAGAAAGAACATAGACCACCCTTAGGGAGATGGAGACATCTTTCCTATTCCACAACTTGATCGCTAATTTATATAAAAACTGAAAAAGATGGGTAAAGTATATCAACCAACGATAATTAGTTAACAAAACTGCAGAGTAATATGATTTAATTTGATAATAAACGTATTGCGCTAGTGTATATCACTTCTGAGGAAAATGGCTTTTACTTTTGTTAGGTCATGATCTGCTGAACAAAATGGGATCCTCAGACATAAGCAATTATAGTACAGTTACTTGATTTCGTTTACAATCATTTGATCCCCATATATTTGTAGCCCTCAAATCAATCACTACTCAGTTGTGAAAATATTTGGATGATGAGAGTTACCTGTACCAGAACTAGTAATACAAGCCTAAAACCCTCCAGCACTATTAATTTCCTAAGCCACCAACGCACACAGATACCCAGATGATTAAGCCAATAAAAACCTGATTAAATGCCTATCTAGATAAAGATGTACCGTGGAGAAACCAAAGAACACAAGCAAAAGATCACGCCTATCCACAAGTATGTTATAGCAAATGCGTAGTGATCATCCTAAACTCTTTTGTAAAATAAGCACGACACGTCGCATATCAAAGCCTGAAACCTACTAGATGCCTTTAGTTTTTTTCCACAATATCAATTTAAATGTTGTGAGACATTAATAAGTTAATTTTATCTATGGATATATAATATTAACTCATAAAAATGATGACTTAAACTTATATATGACAACACAACATAGCTATATGTTGTCAGAGTCACTCTCTGTTAAGATATGGTTTCAATGTAAGTTCTGACGCTTTGAAGCACCACTGATCACGCTTTCGCACTGTGCAATGACAAACGCCGAATGATTTGAAACTTGAGGGAGTCTGAGCGACAGCTAATGAGGCTGAGAATCAATGAGCTGAATTTAGACTCAGCCGCTTGAATAACCTCATTCTTACTCACATTTTTTTTCCCTTGGGAAAGCACACCACAAGTTCCCATACCAAGTCTTGACTCAATTGTTGTTTCTTTTATCAGACTGTAAAAGGGGATTTGTAATCCACTGCCCTCCTGAAAATGCGATCTCAAGCCAATAAAAACTGACAAGTGCACTACACTAGGAAGTCTTCCGATGACAACAAGAGCACAAGCGCGTCATAAATGCCTCCGAATGTCCACAAGTCAGATATCGTCTATTACAAAGCACGGGTCTTACATAGCCTTGCTTAATCCCTGATAACACAGCACTAAAAGAATTAGACCTCCCTTTAGTCGACGTAGACCCAGTGAGTTTCAGTCATCATCTGCCTCTACATCAGCCTCATCGTCATAAAATTGTGAAAAAAGGATAAAAAGATCTATAAGTACTCAACAATTCTTCGCACAACAAATCATCTAATAAATCTAACTGCATGGAATATTTGTATGGATTGTGAATCACTGTCTATACATGAAAATTCTTTGTAAAGCTTGTTGGTGATAAGTAATTACTAATAGGAGCCTACGAGAGAGTAGAGAAAATTATAGTTGGAGTTTTTTAGCTTTTTAAAACTATGGCTGCATTTGAGTGATATCAGAGTAGCTCTCCGACATGTCTTGGCTTCATGCAAAGAGTTTTTTTAAAGATGGAGTAGCTGATTTTCACACTGCAAATAGAAACAGGTCTATGCACTTCAGGTTCGACTTCAACGGATAGCTCCGCCTCTTTATAGTGATAAGCCCCGCCTCTTTAGTGCTAAATCTAACTTCAATAAGCAGCAGATTTTAAATTCTTCTTTTTTAGGTTGGAAAGTGACTACGTAACAACTTTGAGCCCTACATGTTTTACTCTGAATGAAATGTTCTTTTTTTGAGTAACTTTTAGTGGGCAGGGATAGGTGTTAGGTGAAAACAGGACTTTGACAGCGTCTTTGTGTTTTTGCGTCCATTTTCAAAGTTAAATCAATGTAAACCCGTGACTTGAGCGTTCAAGCGTATTTGCATATTGGCGTCTGGGGCGTTCATTGACGCGTTTGGGCGTCTGACAACGTGGCATCTTGCGGAGTGGAAGCGCAAACTTCTGGAAGCGCGAATCTGCGGGCGCCACAGGAGTTGGGAAAGTCCATCTTTACGCGTGTTGAAAGTCGGCGTCAGCCAATCAGAGACTACACTCCACTCACACCAAGGGGAAAGGAAGACTGTTTACTGAAGTCTTTTATTAACTTCTTTAATGAAAGATCACTTGTTTGGGGGCTTTTTTTTTTCAAAAGTTTGGTCATTCATTGCTCTGAAAATCAGGCAACACGACAAAAACAACACAAGACATGATCAGGACTGACAATGCGCTCACATTGATCTATTAAAAATGCCCGGTGCCGTGTTTAAACCTGCTGTACAACGGGAGGAGCCGAGGAGGACAGAGACAGCAAAAGGACACTGCTTGGAGGAGAAAGTTATGCGATTGAGTAAGATACGTTTTAAAAGGGCAGCAAGCCTCCATCTCTCTCCCTCTCGTTTTGGACACCTATTCGGGCGTCAGCTTTGAAAATATTCTCCGTCAAAATATGTTTTTATGTGCGAATTTTGACGCAAATACGCTGTTCGGTGTAAATGTAGCATTAGTCTACAGCACAATACAAGATTTCTCAAACATCCATGAATCACTCCAAAAACAACTATGAGTAAACTAATTATAAAGGAACATGGTTCAAAACTCAGAAAAGTGGAAATGACATAACAGGTTGTAATTAAGTTATTTCTCTTGATGCAATGTTTTAATCACCTTTTGGCATCGTATTGAGTATTTTGTACCTGTCTGAAGAGAGAGTCCTTGTTGGCCACTTCGTTTTCCAGTTTGTCGTTGATGTCGTGGACCGAAGTCGCCTCCCTCTGAGCCGCCAAATATCGCTTCTCCAGAGTCGTGATTCTCTCCTCCATGTCGTCCTTTTGCGCCATCGACTGGAAAACAAAGAAAAAATGTGTTGATACTGTAGCATGGTGTGCACTGAAACCCAATAACAACTACAAACATGGTTATATGCTCCAACAGTGACGTCATAAAATTTTACAATCCAATAAATTATTACACATAGTTGGCAGTTAAAATAACATTTTCTAAAACCTGCTTTCGCTCATCAGCAAATGTCAATCACACTGTAGAACGTGAAAGAAATCTTCTGGCCATCTTAAATTACAGCAATGTTTGCACTATTGAGCCTGACTAGAAGCCACACAGACTTTCAGCTATCCCAGCATGCATCGCGTATTCTCGGGCAGGCAGTGACGATATCATTGAGTTCAATGGATTAACAAACTTTATCTGAGTTCTACAGAATATGGATGGTTTTTGTGCACTGGAATTTACAAATTATCAAAGCCAAAAAGTAGTGAGCCAAGACTTAATTAATTAAACTGCGGATGTACTGATTTGTATTTTAATCTGTTTAATAACTTAATAATAAACGAAAAGAAAACGTTAGCAAATGCGTTTCACGTCAGTTTTTGAAGGTTTATGTTTTAGAAGATAACTAAAGGTAAACCAAGTTAACTAATGTTAAATCAAAATGATTTTCAGGTGTTTATCACAATGACTAAGAGAATGAGCTTCGTCATGTTTCATTTAGTCGGAGCACAACAAGTTTTCACTTTGGTTTCAGGATCAAGTTGTTTAAATGGTCAGCATGAGTAATCATTACAGGGCTTTAGAGTCAGGATATTTTTCAACATCATCATCGGAAACGTTTGAATGATTACTCCTAGTGAATGAATTAGAGAGTGAATGGTTGTCTGTCTAACTCTGCGACGTTGGTCACTGTCCAGGGTATTCCCCGCCTAAGGCCCAAAGATACTGGGATAGGCTCACCACGACCCTAACTGGATTAAGTGGGAAAAATGAATGAATGAATAAAATATTTTAGGAGGAAATGAAACGCTTGTCTAAACGTGAAAATGTATAAAATATGTTTCCAAGCAAAGTTAAGAGTTGTGAATGTGCTTTGGTCACCAAAAGGTTCCTGGTCTGACTGAAAGTACTTGCCTAAGAGAAGGAACTAAAAAAGTTCTTAAGAGTGGCACCAGTCCATAGTTCCTGCTCTGTGCAAATACACTTAAAATGGGGACTCGGAACTGTGAAAAGATCTACTTACAGTTTAAAACTCATTGAAAAAGAAGTGCCATAAGCTCAAAGCACACAATTAAAACTAATCCCCCACCTCTCTCAGGTCCCTCTGTAGCCGTGTGTTCATGTCCTCAGACTTGATGAGGTCTTTCTCGCCGTGTCCAGGTCCTCCTCCAGCTCGTTGATCCGAGACACCATGGCCGCCATACGCTCCTTCATCTGCCCCAGGTCTGCCGTCTGCCGATCCACCACCTGCTGCAGCTCGCCCACTTTACCACAACAGGGGGCGCTAGGTCCTCCTCCTGACTGAGAGAGCCGTCCGACGCACGCTGGGGAAGAAGAAATATTTTGTTATGATTTAGAACCATTTTTCTCATTTGTAACTGATCAAAATGTCAATTATAAGTTGAAATTTTAGATCAAAGCTATGGATAAGTGTTGCACAATATATTGCACAGATATTACTAAAACATAAAATCTGCTGCTGATTAGCCCCAAAGACAAACAAATATAAATTTTTTTAAACTTTAGAATTGGAATCTGTACTTCCGACAACAAGGGGTGGAAAGTCAATGTTGAGCTCCATAGCATGTACAGCAAGATATATGAAGATTGCTCTTTAGTTTCCAAAGTTCTCATCAAAGTTGTACCTTTCCGTTGGTGCTGGGGATGCTCTCGCTGTGGTTGACTTCACTGGTTCCATCGGCCTGACCACGCTTATGTTGTTCTGTTCCCTGAGGTAAGACAACTGAAAGAAAAAGAAACAACATTAAATTGACAACCTGATTTATGATCAGTGTAATGATCCCTAAATGTTTACTGTCAGTGTTGTAAGTAGTGTATAAGCATGACAAAAAGGCGAGGTTATCAAAACAGGATTGAGCAGGTTATGGAGGATATGTAGCACAATTGAAACTTTTAAGCTTTGCAATGCATGCAGCATAAAGCATCATCACACCCATAATATAAAATAGGTTGTAGTAGATGGGAAGACTGTGGACATTTAGGCCAGATTATCACGACGCAAGTCCAGTTCACATCTACAGGGAGTGGATCTCTTCTTCATTGTGGTTTGCTTGAGGTTTCTCTTTTTCCTAGGAATGCACCGATCTGAAACTGGGATCGAATATCAGTGTCGATCCTGGAAGATTTGCTGGCTCCATGATATCATTTCAGCCGATATCATTGTTGTGCCTTTAATTGGACATACTGAGACTTAATTACTGGTAGCTGGTGTTGATCCAGAATGTCTCATATTGTTGACATTTTATTCAGATTGTGTTGTTGTGACTTGCACTATAAATAATAGTACGTAACACTATATTACCAAATGTATTGTGTAGGGCAGTGCAATTAATCAATTTCAATTTCATATGATTATTGCTGTAATCGTTATAAAATTGTGTAATTGTGTAATCGAGATCATTGATGGTAACTTTTAAGCGCTCTTTATTTGCTTAAAGATGGTGCATTTACAGGTTTCCAGAGCTGAAGAACAGGAGAATAAATCTTACCTCAGGACATTGAACTAAAGTCAAACAACTGTTGAGCCTATTTTGTAAAATGCATGCTTCAACTAAAACATCTGGTTAAACTGCAAATTGAAAAAAACGATTATAAGATGTGAGGGGTCTGGCGTCCTCCTCCTTGGATTAGGATGTAAATTTTTGCAGTCCGGGTTGCAGATCCTATGTTTTTAGCATTTTTACATGAGTACAAAAGCAATTTTTTTGTTTTTTTAACTAGCTTACACATAAGCCTTTTAGAGTCGGCTGTTCACATTGCAAAATCTGCTTCATTTATTTGCGCACTGTTATACATATTATTGGCTCAATAATTTTCCAGGAAAACATTTTATTTTCCATGACATTTGGTTGTTTTTTTTTTCATTTTCCATGTGTTTCCATGACGGAAAATGGGCTAATAATTTTCCAGGTATTCCAGGTTTTCAAGGACATGTGGGAACCCTGCTATGGCCAGGATTAATGCAAATTTAACAATATAGTAACTGTAACATGCTTTGTGTAAACTTGAGGCAATTTTAATAGCCATGATTTTTGTTTTCCTTCATTGAGTGCAGCTTTAACCATTAAAAAAGCAATTTACTACGCCACAGATGCATCGTACTGTACATGTAGGATGGCAAAGTCGAGACAGCAATAGTCAGCCTTGAGTGGAGCCGTCACATAAATACACGGACGGTGCATTGTGAGTGGCTGTGGTGGTTGGTTGGAGGCTGTGTGCGTTGAACAAAAGGTGACTGCGGCAGAAACTAGGCCACATCTCTGTCCCCTGGGTCTGTCACTGTCACTCATCACTGCTGTGGAAATGTACCACGCCGTTAAGCAATCAACCAGCAAATCATTTCATTTTGCGGTGTTAGCACGTGGTTAGCATTAGCGAGCAGGGTGTGGCAAAAACATTAATGTGCAGAGACTGTTGATGATGTTAACGCTGGATTACAGGAATCAGTTGCAGTCACTTGAGAAGTTGTAATTACAGGGTTTGTACAGATTTTCATGGTTTTTCAATGACTTCTCCAAAACAATTCCCTAACTTTTTCAATGACCTTGCTTAACATACTTTTCAGTCAACAGATTTTTTTGACATAAAAAAATGAAAATGTTAAATTCAAAATAATTTTCAAACTTTATTCCAGTTTAGAAAAAAAAGAACAAAATCTTTGTTTAATGAACTTTAAGTAATGATTTATGAACATAATTGACTAAGTCGTTTAATAATTTTCCATTTTACTGAAAACTAAAAGCAATATTTATCAATATTCTGCTCAAAAGTTTGTCTTTTGCTCCAAACCAAGTTTTTACTGACAAAAGGTTATCAATCTTTTTTGATTCTGAATCTTTATCTCAAAATTTTTTAATTGCCCCGCCAACCAGTGGAGCTGTGTCAGAACAAATAATCCCAAATTTATATATAAATCAAAAATAATTTTGATTTTTCCAAAACTTTTTCAAAACCCATGAATTCCAAAACTTTTCCAGAACCTTGAAATTAGAATAGAATTGTCCATGCCTTTTCCAGGTTTTCCATGACTGTGCGAACCCTGTAATTATTTGAAGTATTTTCTATGAACATTCTCTGCAAAATCAGAAGAAATTCCAAACTAAACTGAACACAGACATAAAGATCTCAAGTGAAAAAGGTCCGCACCTTAGTTTACATCATGTCTGATGAAGGCTACGTTACTGGGTGTAGCAAATAAATGAAGCTAAACTTGCTCAAAAAAAATCAGAGCCTCATGATTCTTCACCACCATGAAGATTTCTGAATTATGCCAGTAAGCCTAAAGACAACTAGCATATGAAGCAACTTCCAAAAAAAGTATTCAATGTAACAAGAGAGATTTTTACCTACGTAGTACTAAGGCTGGGCGATGTATCTATATACCGAGTTAGTAGACAAGATATGAATTTGCGTAAATACTGCGATATAGGCTGTAGTAAATTCTTGGTCGACTAAGGACATGTCCCATCGACGATAGTCGACTAAAAGGGGCGTGGCTAAGCTCTGAAGCTAAAAAAAATATAGTTTGATCTGACAATTTCTAAAGTGCAATGGAGTTCATGCAAAACAACAATTTACACAGAAAATGAATATGACACAGTGTGTTTATAACAGAGTTTAGATTCTGGGCCCGAGCCCGTGCAACAACTTGAGAAATTTCGGGCCAAGACGCAGAGCCGCACTGAACACGTGCGCTTCGCGGATGATTGACAGCCGCGTAGTGATAAAAAAAAAAGTCAGTGTTTAAGTGGAACTATACGGCGCGAGAGTGAGGGAGAGAGAGAAGACTTGAGAATAAGCGCGGAGCAGGTAAAGTGAAAGGAGAACGAAAGACGGGAAGGCACGTTAGAAGGAACAGAGAGAGAAGATGAATCTACGTTACGCGCGCCGACTTGTTAAAAGTGGCACTAGAGAGAGAGGAATGTGCGGTGGAGGAAGCGGCGAGACACACTTACATTAAAAGACTCATAAGAAGCTTTTTCTGTCATTAAAATGCCACAGTTCAGTGAGGGCGGGGTGGCTCCCTTCGGCTCATTAGCACAGGTTCCGGTCGGGTTCGGACACGAACTAATACAAATTTTGTCATCGACCGCTAATTAAAGAACTACAACTGCGAAATGTAATCAAAACCTCATAAAATTGACACCATGACAAAAAGAACAATAAGATAATAAATTACCATCTGTTACTGTCCTTAGAGGAAATATTTATTTTATTGCTAATAGTCTATCACTTCTATCCTTGTGCCAATGACAATATAGTGCCACTTAAGCCAATAAACAGCCAGTTCAAGCAATAGTGAGTACACAACGCATTTTACATTCTATCGGCACCCAACCTCAACCGGTCCCTGGAAAAAAAAAATTGTGATACCGGTCTTACAAGAAAAAAGGTTGGGCGACTCAAAAAACAAAATGGAACTTAATTGCAAAAGTCATCACCAAAATGAATTTATCAAAGTAACACACTAGAGGCTTAGAAAAACAGTATTTTACTTAAAAAAATGTCATTTAAAAGATATGGAGATATATACTGTAATTCTGCCCTATTTAGTACACCTGAACATAAGCCGCACCCACTCCATCTAAGTAAGAAAAAGGATAAAGTACATGTATAGGCCGCATAGTTCAAAGCTCGTGAAAAAAGTAGCGACTTATAATCCAGAAATTACGGTACCTGTTAGAAAAATATTTTCTATGTGTGTTCAAGAGTGTTGATCATTTGTAATCAGTCAATGGTTTAAATGATGTGATGTAAAATGTATTTGTGAAGGAATTAAGCTAGGGTTAGTATGCTTAGAGCAGACAAACATTCCAAAGGACTGGTTTACAGTTGACCTCTGACCTGTCACAGAGCTGATCTTGCTTAGGTTTCTGCAAGGCTAGGTTAAGTTGAGACAGGCACCAAGTCTAAGTCTGGATGAAGTCATCGAGTGGACATTTTGAGAAGACTTAGTGACAACCAAAAATGGCAAAAACGAAGACTGGGGAACCAATCAGCTTAACGAAGCTAAAAGGGGACTTTTGGAGAACTGATAAAGAGAGATTTTGGACTCTGCTTCTTTGTGGCACGCAGCGGTGACGACAACGTGAGGACGACAAATGATGGGACAAGATCGAGATGGAGATGTTATAGGGTTTAGATCAGGAAGGACATGTTTTTGTAACATTGCGTGTTTTCCCTTTGATCAAAGTAAATCTTATTCTAATTTGAATCTTTTGAGTTTTTTAAACAAAGGATTACAGTCCGAGGGAAATCAAAATTTCCCCTAACAATACTGTATATCGAGATATGAAAAAATATACTGATATAGGCTATACATTTTTGTTCAAATAATCGCCCAGGCTAGTAGGTTCTTTGATAACGTATCTCAACAAAATGGTACACAGCATTTAAGAGTAAGTATAATAGACCAATTTACAGTTAGTAAACAAAGATGACTGCGGAGGCAAACTGGTGCCCTGAGTAGTGCGGCAGTCCCAGTCTTTTCAAGCTACGCAGGTGTATTATCAGTAAAATATCGCAAAACTTGTCTTTAGTGTGTCTTTAGTAAGTGTCCCGATATTCAGCGGCCTGATATTTACTTGTATTTGGTGTAAAAACCTCGTGTTCACAAGAGAAAAACTTACATACAAATCCCTTGATGAGTATGACTGCGTAATTTGAGGAAAAGCACAGAAGGTGAGTTACTATAACATTGATAGAGATTTTGTGGAAGTTGTGTTAATTATCAGCAAAGTAGAGAACTATAGATTCACAACAAACTGCACCTGTGGCATTATTTTGTGCTGATTTCTATAGAAAGTTATTGTATGAAAGACATTAATGGCGTAGGCTCTGGATGGGTCTATAATGTTGGCCTTACTATGTTTCAAATGTGAAATCAGTTTCTTGCCATTGAGCATGTCATGTGTTGAGAGAAAACATTTTATGACTTAGTGCTAGCAGTAATTTCCCCAAATGACACTATAAATGTATGAAACATTTCTTTAGCTTATTAATTTCATACTGGTCAAATCTGGTAAAGTTTTCATGACTAATCTAAAATATATTAAACAAAATGTCAAAGTAATTGTTAATTTGCAGCCCTGATATTTAATCCTGTTTCTTACACTTGCCTTGTGTGAAATTATCACCCACCCCCATTAGTGCCGTGTTTTTGTGTCTGACTGAGGTGTTGTGAGATAAAACAGGACACGATAAGGACATTCCAAGCATTTGTTTATGTCTGCCTCTGCCCTTTGACCCTCCAGACAAACCCACTTTCTGCTACAGTCCTGTCGCTGCTGCACACGGAGACTTTATCGTGTACGTACCTCTTTGTGTGAGATGGTTAGCTGCTCTTCTAAGGCGCTGCATCGTTCCAAGGCAACACGTAATCTCTCACGCACCTAAATATGAAGAAATACAGTTAGAATTAAGAAAATAAATTAGGCAATTAAGTATACAAAGATGAGGAAAATGTTAATTAGGGCTGTGACTAACGACGTTATTTTATTTCTATTATACATTGAGGAGAGATAAGAAATGTCACAATGTCAAATTTTAGTGTTGTGACAATTACCATGACCCAGCAAAGGTTAAATCTTTCATTTTAATCACTTTTCCTTTAAAGATTCTGTGGCAAACCAATATTTACAGGTTTGGATCAAAAATCATACATTTACTTTTTACTTTATTAAAAAAAAACATTGTATTGTGATTTGACAACCACAATTATCAATTCACTTAATAATCTTGACATTCCTAGAAGCGATGCATAAATAGTATCTGCTGACATTCACAATGTGAACCAATTGGGGCCATGTGATTTTTTTCCAATTTATTTAATACTGATGCTTGACTGCGCTCTATAGATAATAAATGAGAGTGAAAGAGACCATTTATTGATATTTCAATATGAATACACCTAAGGTAGGGCAGTTAATCACCCAAATCACCCAGCCCTAGGCACATTCATCTCTAATTTTGGCCCAAAAGGATTTTAGAAATGCCAGTATCTGCCAGAATTTCCCGTATAGATGGATTTTTGGTCTCCGTCATCTGTTTAGCTGAGGAAACTTCTCTGAATAAAACAACAAAAATGGTACAAGAGCAGCTGCTTCGGTCAGGTATGAACCAGTCTGACAGATGCCTGGCTCCTGAAAATTGATCGAAGTGATCGCAGCGATTGAATTGAAAAAACTCAAGCAGCCACTGACTTACACACACACACTGACAAAAAATACAAGAATAGCCATGATCAGAGATTACGTTAGCCGGCACCTGCCGGTCTTTGGCCGGTAAAATGTGCCGTTGACCGGAAAAAATAGACGTCCCCGGTCAGCTTGACCGGCAGAAATAATAGGCGAAAAAATAAAAAGTCGAAGAAAAATGAGGAATAATACATGATTTACTGTAGACTATTTCATGATAATTCCACATTAGGTCAGTGCTGGCGCTGCTCGGGTTCAGAAACTAAACGAGGCTCGCGCTGATAGCCTACACGTGACCCTGGCGCTGCTCGCAGATGATTGACAGGTGCTCAGAGAAACGAGCGCGTGCTCGTAGTGCTGCGTAGACCATGCTTTTTTTTTATTCTCAGCTCAAAACAAAATGTTTTACTCGCGTGTGAATACAGTGGCTTAATACGCCAAGTGAAGAGAATTGGTGCATGTAATGAAAGTGCGTCGTTTATGAAGTGGAGAAAAAAAAAGGGAAAGTATAGAGGCAGACGGGGGAAGGCACGCGTCTCTCTTGAAGATTTGCTGATCAGCGTCAGCGAAACAGACGAGTTGCCGCTGGAGACAAACAGGTACAACACTTTATACGTGAAGCCTATCATTAAAACCTCGCGCTGAACTCAGAAATCTCCGGTTTAAAAGTGGGCTGCGTGGTCCCGATGCGCTCCGGGCTTTCGTCTCAGACACACGGGGGTTGATCTTGACCCGGGTCCAGTGCGTGCGTTGTCCCGGGCTCCTGGCTCAAACACACGGGGGATCACGCGGACTAATGCTCTGGTTCAGTCTGCAGACGGGCGCGAATCAAAGCGCGTGTCATCATTATGATAAGTAAAAGTTAAAGACACCTCATTAACAACGACCAATTTTCGCTTTAAAATAGATACTGTTATGCAGGCGAAAGCACGTAGGTTACTGCCAAAATTCACGTGCTGTTGTTTGCATAAGACAATAATATGTGACCGGTTGTTCTCCTAATTGACCGGAATTTCCAGACCCCGCCGGTCAAAGTGACCGGCATAAAAAAAGTCTAGCGTAACCTCGGGCCATGATGTTTGAAGAACTTGCGAGCAAGACCTGACTGAAAGTGCATGATAACTGATGGACATCATGGGTCTCTAAATATGAAAAATAAATATTTCCATTTACTATTCAAATGTTGATAAAACAAAACAAAACAAAAATATCCTGATATAAATAAACTAACTAAATCGAACCAATTCGAAAATTGTGGCTGCAAAATCGAAAACTGAATCGAATTGTAACGTCCCAGTAGTTTCCACGGTTTGTGGCGGCGGCTCATTCTGCAGGTCGGGTGCGCAGAGATTGTGTTGATAAACAAAAAATCTCGCAATTGGCACAACCCTAACATCCAACATAACATGAATACATCTTTAATCAAAGAATTTTGATTCACAGTGACTGCAGGCTTCTAGAGAGAGAACCTTTCTGACTGGAGTGAAATATTGATCATTATATTTATCACAACAATAATTCATTTTCCTGATCTCCAAAACCATCCCATGACTTTTTCCAGGTTTTCAATAACCGTATATGACCCCTGAATAAAGTTGTGTCACCTTCTCGTCGAGGGCTTTGTGGTGCTCGAACAGAGACTTCAGGGCCTTGAGCACTTCCACTTCACTGGAGACTCCGGCCGGACTCTGAGCTTGTCTCTTCACCACCGTCATCCTCAAACTTCGCTCGTGACGCGACACCAGGCACTCCAGGTGTTCCAGCAACAGCTACGCACACACACAAAACAACTTAATTAATATAGGTTATAAATGAAAGTAGATTACAGCTGAACTCAAATGACTATACTTATGAGGTGTACATATTATAATATTACTAAGATGTTATAGCTGCATGTTATGTGTATGTTTAACCCTCTGTTCATCCTAGGGCCTTTTTGTGGCTTTTGACATTTTAATTTTTATGTCATTTTGTCTGTGTTTGCTGGATGGAGGTGAAAATGGTCTCATTAATCATTTTTGAAGACGCTTGTTTTGGATATTTAACTTTTTTGAAAAACACTTCTGTTGATGAGATACAAGAAAACTCACACTCTTATCCCTAGAGGCCTGTTTGTGGCTGAACAATGGTGTTTTGTATGTTTACTGGACAATAAAGGGTTAAAAATATTTGGAAATGTTATACATGTTTGGTATGTATGTTTCAAGAAGAAGTAGTTCTATCAATCTGAGTGTTTAAAGTAGGAAAAAAAGATGAAAATATGACTATTTTATGAACGTTTAAAGTCCACAAACAGGCCTATAATGGTACGTTCACACCGGTCAGCGTCTTGGCTTATTTGCGTCCATTTTCAATGTCAAGTCAATGTAAACACGTGACTTGAGCGTTCAAGCGAATTTTCCACGCGTATTGGCATGACGCGCGTTTTGGCTTCTGAAAACGCGGCGTCTTTCGGATCGGAAGCTTGAAGCTGCGGCGGCCACAACTTCGCTCAAAGCTGCGGCCGACGCAGGAGTTGGGAAAATCCATCTTCAGACGCGTTGGAAGTCAGCGTCAGCCAATCAGAGACTCCCGTGACACGTAACATGTTGTTCTCCTGTCACACCAAGGGGAAAGGAGGACTGTTTACTGAAGTTTTTGAATAACTTTTTAAATGAAAGGTGGCTTGTTTGGGGGCTTTTTTCAAAGGCTTGGTTGTTCGTTGTTCTGAAAATCTGGAGACACGGCAAAACAAACAAAACGGGACATGATCTGGACTTACAACGCGCTCACATGGATCTATTAAAAATACTCGCGTTTAAACCACTGCTGTACGACCGGAGGAGCAGCCAAGGAAGACAGAAAGACACTGCCTGGAGCAGGAGAAAGTTGTGTGATCGGGTAAGCTCCGTTTTATAAATGCAACAAGCCTCTCTCTCTCTTTCTCTCTCTCTCTCTCTCTCTCTCTCTCTCTCAACGTGATCTGTCTACAAGCAAAACAAAGCCTGCACACAAGCAGGAGCTCGAAGAAGCGCTTTGGGGCGTTAAAAGTGTCTTTTTGTCCACCAAAGCCCTGACGCGCGTCAGAGCAGTTTGGAAGCTTATTGAGGCGTCAACCGCATTAATAACTGACGAAATTGTACGTCCGTTTAGGCAAATTTAGACGCAAATAAGCTGTCGTGTGTGAATGCAGCATAAGGATATGAGTGTGTGTTTTTTTGAAGGGGGAACTATGGAAATATTATGAAATTGGTGTTTTTATACATTTATATTAAGCTAATTGTGTTCAATAATGTTTTTGGAGATTTTACGCATAATTTAATAAGCATGTAACTGTGCATTTCACTGGTTTTGTAGTTGTTAACAGCTTCAATATACGTAAAAATCTCTGGTTCATAATGTTTGCATGAAACTAAAATATTGCTATAGTTATCATTTTGTGCTGACATACTAAAATAATCCTCTTTTATCTAAATGTGGTCCATCTTTTGTCTGTTGTACTGACCCGTGTGTTGTTCCTCTCGGCCTTCAGCTCTGCGATTTCCTCCTCTTTCTCCAGAAGATGCTCTCGACAAATGTTCAGCTCTTTTGTGAGTGCCGCAAACTCCTGAAATCATACAAAACAAAGAAAAAACTGTGACTTAACATGTAAACCATATGAAAGGTAGTGGGAATAATGTCTCAGTTAGCTTCAAGGTAATCTGAACAATATTTTTAAAGACTTTTAAACACCTTTTTAAGACCATAAAACACAAAAATTAAGACCAATTTAGAAGAACAAAACCTACAGTATTTGTGCAAACATTTTTATGAATAAATGGTTTATTTAAATAACACATTTACACAGTAACCCTCCCTCCCCCTCCCCACTCAGTGACAGCAGCAGCCCTGGGGCAGCTCAGTAGAAACGATTCACCTAAACACCTGGCACCTCAACCTCCGACCATTAAAAAGCATTCTCTAACCCAGTGTTTCCCAACCTTTTTTGAGGCATGGCAAACTTTTGGGCTTTAAATTTTTCCGCACAACACCACCTACTAAAATAAATCCAGCTATTTAGGAACACAGGCATATTTCATTTGGTAAAAACTGTGAAATTGTGTTCCATTAAACATATTGTCTTTCTAAATAGAGAGAAGCATGTGGTACAACAAAGCCAAGTGGTACAGGTCAGATCTATAGAGGGCAACTTTGCTCACAATAAAATAAAAATCCTAATTGTTAAATTTTTAAATTTGTAAATAATCATTGGCTTTCCTTTGATTCTTGAGGTAAAAAGTGGTTCCAAACACTCCCAAATGGTAAATCACTTAATTAAACCCAATTAAGCTTATTTCATAGATTAAATGTTGAAAACTGACACATTTTTTCAAGGCACACCTGGCACTATCTCAAGGCAAACTAGTGTTTCCCAGCACACTGTTGGAAACCACTGCTCTGCATATTATTGGTTGGTAGAGAAGTGCTCAGAGGAAACCACCTAGACACGAGGAGAAACATGCAAACTCCACACAGAAAGGCCTGAACCGTGCGGAGTCGAACTCGTGACCTTCTTGCTGTGAGGCAAGCGCGCTATCTGCTCTGCCACAGCAGTTTAAGAACTACAATGACAAATTTGAGACATTTTATGGCCTTAAATTTGAACTTTTCTATATAAGACTTTTTAAGACACTGCAAAAAGCCTGTATTGTTTTTAAAAAAAAAAATCTAATACAGGAAAAAGTGAATGACCCAGCATTACAAAAAACAAGCTCAGTTTGATGACACCCTCATTCTTCCAATTGCTTTAGATCAGGGGTGCCCAAACTTTTTCCTCGGTGGGCCAAAATTTGCTGATTTTTTCTTCGCGGGCCAAAATGTATTGTATTGAAGAGTGCCAAGGGCCAAACATAATTTTGTTCGCCATTTAAAAAAACATTTTGAGAAGAGATGATGATTAAAATATCTTTTATTAACACGTTTTAAGAGATTGCACTTGATTTTGTCATTTCACAGTCTTTTCAGCACAAAATTGAATCAAACAGTTAGTCCTAACAAACCTGAACAACCCTTTGCGGGCCAAATTGAACCATCTGGCGGGCCGAATTTGGCCCCCGGGCCCCACTTTGGGCACCCCTGCTTTAGATGCTTTGCTATGACTTGAATTAAAGTTTCGAGCCAATCACTGACTGACTGAAATCACTTGGTTATATTGAAATTTGATTGGTTGCACACCCCTTTCTGACATGTCTTAAAAATAACTTTATAACTCTTTCCTTACGCATGTCCACTGACTCTGAACATACACGTCTTCCACATGTGCAGTTCAGACACAGGCCCGAGCGCTCTCATTTTCTGAGTTATGAAATGCTTGGCTGAATCCAAAGAATGTGCCATGAATCTACTGCCCTGTGGCTACGGACGCGGCTCCTCGGCTTTTAGAGCATCAGCAGAAGCAGAAGCAGCAGGGGAGGACTTTCAAGCAGAGGTGGAAGATATATCGGGGTTTTATTTGTCTTTTTTATAACTTCCTCAGAGCCGTTCTAAAATTGACCATGTATAACTTGTGTCTAAATCAATTATCTTTTTTAATGATTAGATTTACAAGGAATACAAGAATGATCTGAAAAAAATACCGTATCATTTCCAAGTGTAGTTTTGGTTTAATCAATAGATGGCTGCAATAATGATTATTCTGCTTATTTATTTCAATTAATCGATATAATAATATAATGTGACGAAAGGCCAGTGTAAAATTTGACCAACACTGCAAGTTTTATTTCTTGATTTCAGCATTATCGTCTTGGTTTGAGGAGATTTTGTTTAACGAGTAAAATTATCTGTGATGGATAGAGATAACCTTGATTGATTGATTCAGGTTCTATGCTGTTTCCACTGCGCAAAGTGACACGTTCTGCCCCGCTCGCTGGGTCCAAAGTGAGACGCTTTTGGTCCTGCTTTTACCCTGGAGCAGACCTTACAGTAGTCCCCCTTTAGGCTCGATGATAGGACAAGAGAAAACACAGGCTCAGGTGAAAACCAGATGAAAGAGCAGACACATTAAATAATGTTACTCGCCAAACGCCGACTTGACCCTGTGACAAACCGCTGCATTTACACTGATGAAAACTTTATTTGTTGCTCTGACTGACCTTATTTAATTTAATTTACCTTTATTTAACCAGGGAAGTCCCACTGAGAATCTCTTTGCAGGGAGCCCTGGGGATCAGGGGAGGCATTAATGGACATGTTTTTAGTTGTAAAAGGAAACCGGAGTACCCGGAGGAAACGCAGACACAACGTGCAAACTCCACATAGAAAGGCCCCGGATTGACTGGGAATCGAACCCAGGACCTTCCTGCTATGAGGCCAGAGCGCTAACCACTGACCTAAAGCAAAGCTAGCGCAATAGCATCAGCTGTTTCCTGTTGGCCGAGGGAAAGCACTATAAAAATAAAAAGACTGTGCGTAATGTGTCCAACATATTCCATCCTCAAAGCATTGAATAAAACAGGTTTAAAATGCAGCTCAGAGTCACAGAGGCTTAGCAAAAAAAAAAAAGTAAAATACTTTTTTTTTTTATGATGATAAACCAGAAGTAGTTTCTTTTTCCACCAGCCTGATCCTCGTGTCACAGCCACAGACTTCAAATTATTACACGTCTTTTTACTCGTTGTCCCCTGTCCCACTCCCCTCTCGGGGAGTGTAACTGTTTCAGATCGTTGCTGTTCCAGTGACGTGGGCCGGACCACTGATGCTTGGACCTCCGCCCACCTTCCTCTCCAGGATTGGCCTGTCCTGATCCTGCTAGACGAGTCGTTTCCCTCTGCTTATGGACTCTGGCTCCACAAACATAAACTCTATAACTTTGCCTTAGTTACATCTACAGCCTGTCCGTCCATGGGAGTGGATCTCTTCTTCACTGTGGTTCTCCTCGAGGTTTCTCTTTTTCCCTTAGGGTTTTTTGAGTTTTTCCTTGCCGAGAAGGAGGGTCTAAGGACAGGGGATGTTCTGGACAATCATTCATCTGCTCTACTAATAATCTGCTTGGACATGCTTGATCAAATGTTTCATTGAATGTGTATTGTTTCATTGAATATGTATTGTTTTATTTTGATTTCCTATTATTCATATTTGCTAAAATTATTAATCTTGGGAAGTCCTCAGAGACGACTGTTGCTGTGATTTTGGGCTATACAAAAATAAATTGATTTGATTTGATTTGTAAATCACTCAGATTGACACCAGGAAGAAAAGTATGATTAAGGTTCATTTTATTTTTTATTTATTCATGAAAGCATGTGTAATGTGTGAGTGACGTCAGCTGCTCATGTAGCAGACCCTCGAGAGCCTGGACCTGTAGTGGAACCAAAGTGAACTAAGTCTGGGTCCTTTAGCCTGGGTCTAAGAGACCCAGGCTAAAGGAAATGTGCCTCTACAATTTATTTTCTTCAAGTTAAGAGTTATTTATCAAGATACAGTATTTTTTATTTTTGTTTGCAATAGCTGGTTTTCATTAAAATCACTAGATCGTTTTACACCATCTCTAGTGTCATTTTGGAATAATTATCTTTTTGTTCAATTCCAAAAACCTCTTCCTCCAGCACCTGACTGCGCTTTACTAATGACTCCTGGTCTTTCACATGCATATCAGATGTTTGCTAAAGTCAAAACAACAGGTTTAACAAGATTTTTAGACAATATTTAAAATGATTGCAGCCTTTGTGGTTTGAATTGTCAACTCAAACTGTATTTTTATTTGAAGATATATCTTATTCACAGTCATTGAAGCAGCAGTAGTAGTGACAGTAGTAATAAATGACTAACACTGTTGGAGAAAATAAAAAATGAATCATTCTGAGTCAGTTCTAAAGACCAATGACTCATAATAAGCGTGCGTAACATTGCATTAAGGCCAAATAAAAATAGAAATAGCACATTTTCAAATCAATTCTTCATGCCTCCGTCTCTGAAAAAGCCCTGTGTTTTGAATAAAGAACAAATCTGTCGCAACCCGAAGTGAAGCAACGTAATTACTAAACCTCGGAAAACTCGTGAATAGTTATTGTTTGCTGAAATAATGCTACATTCACTTGACGTCAGTAAAAAAATCAGATCAAAGCCTTCTGCACACACTAGAGAATATTAGGCCTGTTTTATCCCTGATTTACTCTCCACGACTTGGCCAGAGAAACATGTCGTGTTTGTGGGTGCGACTCTGTTTAAAGCATCTGATTGTAATAATCTACGATGTTATTAACTTATGCTTAGTGACAACTCTTACAGAACACAATCGCTGAAAAATAGATTTAATATTCCAAGGTCCTTCTGCAACTTGTATTTTCTGCATTTTTTTGGCAGATTTAAAATTGCAGGAAACTTTAATATCTTGTATTGTAAGTTAGGTTTGGAGTGGAACTAAGCACTAATCCAGCAATGTTTTGTGTTTCGATTCTCTTTCATTTGGAAATGTTAGTACAAAGTAGGCAAAGTATTTGCAAAATGGCGTTCACTGGAATGACATTTCTAGTTTATGTCAGGGTCATCAATTAGTTTTAGTGAAGGGTCAGATATTTTCACAAAAACATCACGAGGACCAGATTTATTTATTTTGTTATCTTATTTTTTCCCCAACTAATGACTTCATATAACAGGTCTACACATCTCAAATAATAATTATGGTTGTTTTAATCAATCAAATTATTTATCTAACACAGTTATGCGTATTTACTTATGGAAGCATTAACTGTCCAGGAGGGGGCGATAAGCGCATAATTACAAGGTTGTCACTCACTCTTGTCAACTTTCGGATTCTTAAACAAGTTCAGAGCATAAAAATGGCTCTGTCCACACACAAAGTCCTGTTGCTTTCATTTGACCGTTGTTTCTTAAGTGTTTATTTTGTTTGTCTCTTGTAAAGAGTTTTTTTTATTTCTTCTTCTTAAATGATTTGTTTGTTTAAGGACAACACTTCTTAATGCACATTTGCATGTAAATAAGTCAAAGTGGCTCATTTCCATCTTCAGCCGCTGGCAGGTTGATGTCAATGTAAAGGACAGAGTTACGACTGTTAAGAACATTTGCAGTGAAAGAAGGCTCTTAAAGGTGTGAAAGAGAGTTTTTGTTGTTGTTTGGCTTATTGGGGCGAGTCTTTCGGGGATGAGGAGGTTGATTTCTTTAGTGAACAAAAATACGCTTTACTACGGGGCCACAAAAAATGGGCGCCAATTTACATTTACTGTTATATGTGACATTATGCTAACCTGGCCAGTCAGATGGTTTATCTCACGGTAATTCACAAACTCGAATTAAACCATCTGGCCTTCCAGCCGCCCAATTGGTTTGAGTGTTCGAAACGGTGGTGGTTCGGCCCACTCACATCACAGCAGCGTGGTTTTGAGGCCCAAAAGCTTAAAGCTTATTTCATACTTGATGCATCCACGAGGACCGTGAGGGTTCGCACAGCGAAACGTCGTCCAGCCCTAATTCAACGGCAGCTTATTGTCATTACATTCAATTTGAGGTTAGTTTTGTCTTTCTGTCCCTTTGGGTTTCACCAAAATGGACCCAGAAATTACTAAAATATGCCTTTTTTTGAAAATGTTTATCTCTATAAACTCTTTACTTAATCCACTAAAACGAGATTAAAGCAGTAATATTGGTATATTTTAGAAAAAAACTCTGATCATGACCTCTGATCTGAGAATCATGACCCAGGCACTGGGACTAGAATCAAATAATGAAAAAAACAGAATCGCCTCATCCCTAGTGACGACTCACAATTCTCTCCCAAATCTCAAAATAACTCAATACATGCTTTCCCTTCCAAAATAATGCGTCAGCTAAAAACCCCAGTGTCGACCCATTGTCTCACAGCCTTGCAGCGACTAGCACAGATTACAATGGTGCTGCTGCTTCTTCTTTGGGGACAGATAACAGGAGTTTTGTATTGGCTGTGGGCTAAGGACCGGCCAATGAGAGGGAAGCACATGTGTAATTATAGAGCGGTTTATTTCCCACATCCACAGAAAAAGGCTGAGAAACACAAGCGTCTTTCAAAACGCCATGTTGGGGTTTGAAAGACGACTTTATGGTTTGATTTATGATAATTTGCTTTTAATCGCAGCGGTCACAAAACAAAAGGCTCATAGCAAATGTTTCAAATGTATGTATTTTGTAGATAGTTTGAAAAAGATACCGAGAAATGTATATATTAAATAAAAACCTCACAGCTAGAACAAAGCTTAACCAGAGTTCATATAGATTTCAATTGTAGGTTCTACTTTTGTACTGACTTTCTAATGACTGCCCCAAAACAATTCTCAACATTTCCATTGCCATGAATAACTTGCAGGGTTCGTACAGATTGTCTTTTATGATTTTCCATGACTTTTCCAAAACAACTGTCAACATTCCCATGACTTATTCACAGATCGTTTGATTCAGTTACAGTATTATAGCCTGATTTCTACAGGAACTTTTTTAGCTTGTGCTTTTTCTACGTTCCAACTGAACAAAAGTGGGACTGTGACAAAGCAAATTATCCTATCTTTTTTTGATGTTGTATTTATAACCTTGAGTATTGTTCGGCTAGATTATTAAAAATAATAGGATAGCAATAGGAGATGAAAGTATGTAATTTATAACGTAATTTCAGCGCTTTCTTTTTTAATATAGCTAAAGAAACCCTCTAAACTAGGCTTATTAAACTGTTTCCATTTTAGCTTGATATTTCTGTGACATCTTTATACCTACTTACCAGAAGCTGAATAAAATGTGAACTAACTTGATATAAAGTCCTAAATAAAGACAGTGACATCTGACAGCACCATAGTTTTTATTTGTACTTACTTAAACCACTGTCACACAAGTTACTTAAAACATGTTTCAATCAAATCAAATATTGTTTTCATTAACGCATTTCTCAAGCACAACTCAACTAAACAAGACTGAAACAACATTAAAGCAAATCATGCCCAATAGGGATGGGACGAGATCAAACTGTCACGATACTGTGCGCACACGTACTGAATTGTCTCGTGAGATTTTTCCATGGTCATGAACTTAAGTTTTGTTTCTTTGAGCAGCTGTAGTAAATATTCTCCTCCACACACAGACTTGTAGCGGACTTATTCTGACAGAAATCTAAACTCTGTCTCAGTTTTTATTTCGTAAAGATAGGACCAATATTGACAGAGATAATTAGTCCTAAACATTGTAAAGTTAGCGTGAAAAAATATATAATTGTCAAATATACGCGAGAACAGCGCAGTGTTTTTCACACTTAAACATAGTTTAAAATAGATCCACATAGAGATATTTTGGCCTATATCATCAATATGTAAAAAGTCTCCTCATCTGTGTGTGTCTGGTCCCTGTCAGCAGCGGCTGCGCTGTGAAGCAGGGTAAAGGGGGCGGAGTCTGAGCACACACGGGGGACGGATCAATTTCAGTCAAAACTCATATTGTTCAAATAATAAAAATCCAAGATGCACATAATGAAAGGTAAAGCTAAACAAAAGATTATAAACTAACAATAATAGATAATACAAATCAAATTTTGTAATTGCCTTGTTTAAATTCTAAATTGAAACAATAATGCAAATTATTTAAAAATCTTGTCTCGTCTCGATCTCGTGGACCCAATCTCGTGGCTTGTCTCGTGAAAATTCTGTCTCGTCCCATCCCTAATGTCCAATGTTTTTTAATCTTTCAAAGTATTTTTTATTTAATTTGAATTCATTTAAATTAAATACATTTTCAAAACCGGTAGAATTCCAAAAGTCTGGAATTTTCTATAACTTTTCAAGGTTTTCTATGGCTTTATAAACCATGAAAAAATAAACATTCGAACAAAGCATATACCATGTTGTGTAATTAAACATTTTTGACAAATTTGAACAGGTATTTGTTTGCAACAGGCAAAAATTTCTTTAAACTAAACCCTGATGTTTAGATTTTGTATTTATTTATTTATTTTTTGTCTTTAAAGTTCAGACTTCAAATGCTTAGGGTTGAAACAGATTTGGGGCAGTGCCGTCTTGTTCACACGAAACAATGACTAAACAGGTTGTAGAAAAATGACATTGTAGTAATGTTTACACAGCTCCGAGGACGTTCAAAGCGTTGAGACAACCACACGCCAAAACAGAAACTATGACATCACTCCATGCCCTGAGAGCCACCAGTGTGTCCTATTGAAATGAGTCAACCTGCAGCTGCATTTTTCATTCAGGACAAAACAACAACTCAAAGATCTTATGAATGAACATCAGAAACAAGCAGAACACGGTTTGAATATTATATGTTGTCGTTGCATAGAAATTATAGGGAAAAACGGAATTGCACTTGACAAACTGTCTTTTAGTCAAGTCAAATGAAGATTGTAAAAAAATATAAACTACATCAATGCATTTTCTTACAGTCTTGCCGAAGGACGTAAAAATAAGATATTCTTTATTTGAGCCACAATGGGGAAATTTCAGTCTTGCAAGAGAATAGAAACATGCAATAAAACAAGGTAATGATCTTTAAAAAAAAAAACAAAAAAAAAAACTCTATGCAAACTATGTAACAATGTAGAATAACTTGCTGTTATGGTTGATCTCAGTGCAGTATATCATAGTAAATAGAAAGTACATAAAGTGGCATCAGTTTATTATAGTACACTATGTCTAAAAATCAAAGAATTGCAAAGAGTAGGATGACACATTAATGATACAATACAATATGATCACAGTGCATGAGGCCCCAGAAAACTTGCATTGCATTCTCAAAATATTGCCATTCAATACTGACAGTATGGATGGGACGAGACAGAATTTTCACGAGACGAGCCACGAGATTGGGTCCACGAGATCGAGGCGAGATATAAATATTTTGCATTATTGTTTCAATTTAGAATTTAAACAAGGCAAATTTAAAAAATGATTTGTATTATTTATTATTGTTAGTTTATATTCTTTTAGTTTAGCATAACCATTCATTATGTGTATCCAGGGTCCGAAATTAACTTTTTGACTCACCGGCCAAGTTGGCCGGTAGATGAAAAAATCTACCGGCCAAGCATATTTTTTACCGGCCAAATATAAAATCATTTACACATGCCTTTGAACATGTTTTTTTTTATATACTGTATTGAATGCAAACAAAGAAAGTCACATCAACATTAACTAAAAGCAAAATACCTATTATTATTTAATCAACTGTTCATTTATGAAATAATGAACTGGTCTTTTGTGAAATATAAGTTTTCTATTTTGTTTGTTATTGTCAGTATAGGCTACTCCACACTTTCATAAAATCCTGATGCATGGTGTCACAGTGATTACTTTTATGTTTCAGGTCATTTACCTCCCTTTGAGTAAAGGTTAGGCTTGATTTTACCTCATGCAGATCCTTTACAAGTGCATCAATCCGGGTGTTTGTGGAATCCATAATAATTTGACAAAGCCATCAAAGTTCTATTTTTGTTGTTGTAATAATGCTGTTAACACATCCTTTTGTTGCTGTAAAAGTTCATTCAACTTGTGTCATAGACACTATGTTGTCCTCCGCACACACACCCCTGACACGCCAATACGCTCTCCTGGCTGCGCAGCCGCAGCACCGATCAGGTGACCACCGATCAGCTGTTCCGCTTTAGCTTCGTGTTTAGCCACCAATATTGTTCCGCCCGGTTTATACGCACGGAAATATGTTGGCGCTCCGGTGTTAGCCATGCTGAAGAAGACAAAAAGGAGAAGGGCCAGCGGTGCAATACAGAGGAATATCAGTAAACACTGCCTCTTGGAAGCAGGCTGAAGCAGAAAGTTGCCCCGGAAACTTTACGCGCTCCGCAGCGGTGAAAAGGATGGAGGAACAACAATCTCCGTGAACACAGCTCTTTCGTTATGGATTGTAAACTTACCGCCGAGGGCCCTGGCACGGACCGATGAGTGGATAGTATCAGCACGGTAAGATGTCGGCTGTTTACGTCTGTCAAGGTGCTAACCAAAATTAGCCCAGGCTAACAAGCAGCCTTCATGGCTTGAGTCGAGTGCCTCGAAAGTTAATGAAAATGTCACTTAAAAACTGATAGATCCAAGCGTGTCTGCAGATAGCGTATGACCGGGAAGTCCGTGTGTAGTGTGACTCCCGGTAAATATCTCCACATGTTCCCAACTTCGAAGCCTGTCAGTAGCGGCGCGGTCCGGTTGTTTTGAAGTGACGTAGGTTTGTGTGGTTTGTGTGTGCGCGCGCAGAGTTTAGATAGAGGGAGAATCGGAGCAGACAGCAGAGAAACAGAGGATGAAGAAATCCTCCAACATAAAGAGTAAAAACATAACTGATTTACTGCTGATGGGGTACAAACATTAACTCGCCACGTGGCGGATAGCTCTCTGAGATTTACTCGCCAGGAGGAAAATTTACTCGCATTTGGCGAGTGGCGAGTGTTAATTTCGGACCCTGTGTGTATCACCTTGGATTTTTATTATTTCAACGATATGAGTTTTAACTGAAATTGATCCGCTCCCCGAGTGTAGCTCAGGCTCCGCCCCCTTTCTCCTGCTTCACAGCGCTGCCGCTGCTGACAGGGACCAGACACACATAGATGAGGAGACTTTCCTACTTTTAACAGTTATTGATGATATTGGTCAACATATCTCTTTGTGGATCTATTTTAAACTATGTTTAAGTGTGAAAATCACTGCGCTGTTCCCGCGATGTCCGCGCGTATATTTGACGATTATATATTTTTCGCGCTAACTTAATTATCTCTGTCAATATTGGTCCTATCTTTGAGAAATAAAAACTGAGACAGAGTTTAGACAGTTTTCTGTCAGAATAAGTCCACTACAAGTCTGTGTGTGGAGGAGAATATTTACTACAGCTGCTCAAAGTTACAAAACTTAATTTCATGACCATGGAAAAATCTCACGAGACAGTTCAGTACGTGTGCGCACAGTATTGTGACAGTTTGATCTCGCGAGATCTCACGGCACGAGATCTCGTCCCATCCCTACTGACAAGCATTTTGATACTGTAGCCATCAACTTAAAAAGTAAATTTTAAAAAGTTTATTAGCATTGAAAAACAGTATGCTTGGTTTTAACTATCATACTTTACACTGAATTAATAAAAAAAAACAAAAGGTTAACATTTAATCTGTTTAAAGTTTAATCAAAGTTACTTACATTTTAAAGGGGACGTTATGCAAAATTTACTTCATTGAAGTTTTATTCCTATTCTAAAGTTGCTTCCTCATCAAAAACACTGCTGAAGTTTTGTCTTTCGTTCCCCCCAAAACATCATTCTGAATGTCCCTGATCTGTAATGTCATAGGTAGATCTCTGAGATCTTACACTGTTTTTAAGTCCATAAATCAATTTGATTGCCTACCCTGTCAAATTTCCTTTTCAGTCTTTCGATAGAGCTCTAGCTCAATTCCTGATGTGGGAAACACACAATTGTCATGTGAGCTTTACTACAGTTTTTTTTACAAATGAGGGTTACTCAGGAGCATGTTTGAAGGAGGAAAACAGCACAAAAAAGTGCATAATATTAGTCCTTAAAGTCAAGTTAACGACTAGGCTGCAACACAAATTTTCTTCTATTTAACCACTAACTTTGGTTTCTGTTTCTTTTCTGTTACATGTACATATTATACTTATATGTATTTTATGTTGCTTGAATAATCAAAATGAATACACAAAACAAAGGTTGCTATTAATACTGAGGTAACAATTTAAGCCATTTTCACTATGATATGATTATCACACTGTGTGAAAATATATTCTATGAAACAATACAACGCCCCAGGGTCACATCTCTAACGAGAGCTAAAACTGTTATAATATGGTAGACTATATTTAATAAGCTCATAGCCTGTGTTTTAAAAGGGAGTTGCAAAATATGAACAAAGAACATCTCTAGAGTTGAAGTGGGAACAGCTCCTGTCAGTGGTGTGATAAATGTGACAGTCAGTTTACTTTTGGTACAAGCCGGAACTGGCTCCATCTTCTGCCTGTAGCGAGACGACTGATCTCTCTTCTCTTAGGGAATATTCAGCCTTTTAATCATCTATATCAAAGTAATATTTGTATTATTATTGGCCTTTAAACCTGCTCTTGTATTTTCACTTTGGCATTTCAAGCCTAAAAACTTCAGGCGTTCCCTTTTCAGAATTTACTGACAAGTGAGGAAATTATCATTGGGGAATACTAACTTGCTCCAAATTAATCGAGTAATGACATTCAAAATTCAAAAAGTCATACATCTGAAATTGTGTTAACAGTAATTTGTGAGGCTCAGAGAAGGAATAAAGAAGATGATGTGGTAAACAGAATCAAACAAGCGTAATTAAAAGTTTTTAATCCTTTGGTATCAAACATGATTTAACTTTTTTCTTAGTTTTTATGGTATTGTGACACTACTACAGCTGGACTCAAACGGCTTCAGTCAAAGTTGTACCCAGTTTGTCATATTGTCAGTTAAGAGTGATTGATGATGATTATGGAGGCTGTGGGCAGAGACTGCACTTATGTTTTCAGCTCCAGGACATTTGTTTGTACCACAAACTCTGTAGTGTGAGAGTATAATGAGGGACATACTATAAGACTTTGAAAATATCATTCCTGTTAAGGCTGTGGCATAAATACACGTCATAAAAATGTACTAGCTTTAGTGGGGTTTACTGTGCATCACTAAAGCCACAAGATCATGAAATATTATAGATAACATAGGCGTGAAAGGCGAAACCACGAAGTAGTGATCTTCATTTTTTACCATCATTTCAGTTAATAACCTACCTGGGTATGATGTTTAGTGTCTTTTGTACGGTAATAATAGGCTGAACACATGATTCTACAACAGCGTAAGTTGTTTTTGTGACGCTTAAAGAGGACGGTCTGTGTGTGTTTGCCTGCTCTGTTTTTGACACGTTGCCCGTCCCACTGTGCTCCACAGCCGACCGCAGAGCCACGGATCACACGAACACCAGAGCCGACAAGAAACACATCTGGACTCTAGAGAAGTCAAACACGCTCCTCAAACACATCTCTGAACTACACAAATGACGTTCCAGCGTGAACAAACTTATCATCGTAACTACGAGCTCAAAGAGTCAAATCCTCACCTGGAGAAACGTCCGAGCGTCAGGTCAGCTTCCCCTGCATGATCCAAACTGTCTAGAGTTTTCTACAAGAACTTCTGTGCTGTTGCTTGTGAATGCTGCGATGTGATACGGTCCAAACAGTGCGTTTGACAGAAATAGAGAGCAAAGTCCGCTTACAGCGCATGTTTATAGGACCGCACACTGTAAAAAAAATGCAAAATTGCACTAAAAAAATCTGTGAAACAGCGAAGCCGCGGAAAGCATGCTACCTAATGTATACTGAGCCTACGTATTATATTTTATACACTTTTTAGAGTTTTTAAAAGAGGAGTCTTTTAAAAAACTAATCAAACTAATGGGGAATAGTATTTCTATTTATATATATATTTAACTACTTAACTAGAAAATGGCTTGGCAAACAAACCCTTGACAAAGCATATTAGCGCTGTTTGCTTTACCATTACACCAAAATAAAACTACAATTCGCAGAAATCCAGAGTGCACTGGTTTGACCTCAGGAAACCAACCATGACTTTCCCATTATGGCGGCTAAAACTGGATTGTCCGCAGCTATTTTGAAAACCTGAATGAGAGCTTAGCGGACATGCCCACCTCAAAGAAACGTATGAAGGAAAAAAAAGGGGCAGATTTTTAGCACAGAGGAGCCTGAGAGCGCGTGGATGTGTGAGCCAGATCCCAGGAATGTTTGTGCATTCCTGAAGAAGAGCTCCGAGTCCAGGAGCTAACGGCACCTCCCTGTTACCTCCAGCAGGAAAAGGCGATTAGAGCTGGAGTTTAGGCAATACCACTACCAAACATGGGCCGGGCAATATTTTGATTTGAAAAACGTATCGTGAGCTCATCTCTGTGACAATCTGCTTCTTTGATGAAACTGTCATGTTGTGATTTCTATTTCTCTATTTAATGGATCTATTTATTCAAACACAGACTATTTTATTTAGGGATGGGCGATATATCGGTATTGATATCGGTATCGGCCGATACCTACGATATTTTGAGATATCGGTATCGGTCCGATATCGAACCGACGGACGATATTTGGCGCCGATATTTTTAGGGGAGGTTCTCCAGTCTCTCTGTGGCATATACCAGCCTCAATTTGACCTAAAAGCTTCATATTTGCAATTTTGAACAGACTAAAGAAAACAAAGTATAAATAAACAAACAATTAAGCTAAAATCAGTCTTTATATTTACATAATAAATCCACAAAATATTTTTTATCTCAGATGATTATATTTGTAAGTTTTTGATCTTGTGAGTTGTGCTGTGGATTTTAAAGCAGAACCAAGCAACTTCAGCAGTAGAGCGCCCCCTACAGTTCTCTTCTGTAAATACCAGCATCAGACCTACAACTGAACTTTTTCCTTGTGTAATTTTTTTATCAATTTATAATTATTTCAAATAAGGCAAAGAAAAGTACATTAAAATATTTCACACTGTCAAATGTACAAATAAAAGAGTCAGTGTTTCTCAGAAGAGCTGTCAGATTATAAGAGCAGGTTTTCCAGCAGGAGGCAGCAGAGAGCAGATGTTTGCTTAAAATGTGAAGAAAATACATTAGTAACCATCACACAAACTAACAAAGACATTTAACAAAGCCAAAATGTCACTTAGATCTGCTTTAAAACATACCTATCGGTATCGGCAGTTATCGGTTATCGGCCAGAGCAGAGGGCCAATTATCGGTTATCGTATCGGCCCCAAAATTTCATATCGGCCCATCCTAATTTTATTTACCTCAAAATAAAATCATTCCTTTGAAACCGTGACTGTGTTTCAAGAAAATTGTGAAATACATTTTGTTATATCACCCACCCCTATATAAAATCAACATAGATACTTTGTAAACTAAATAATAAAGCAATAAGTTTATATTTCTGATCTTCTAATACATCTAATTACATGTTTCAACAATTCTGCTGACTTTTGGTCTGTCATAAATCCAGGGTCGGCTGGTATCAATAGGCAGGTGTGCTGAGCCCCTTCTGTAATTTCAGAAAAGAAAATGTGGTCATAATTAAAAAAAATTAATAAAAAATATCATCTTTAAACGTATTACTGTTAGTCGCTGTGTTGCCATTATAAAGATTTTCGATCACGTCACTTTCACTTTACTGCGCATGCGTTATGCAAAAAGAGCCGTTCTCCGTCGGTTAGCTGGGGAAACTAACCCAACGAGACGAGGTCAGGTCTGAACCGGTCTGACAGACGTCTGTTCCTGAAGCTTGAGGCAGTGTTTTTCTTGCTGTTTTTTCACTCAATGTAAATTTTAAGGATTGTAGATTCGAATTTCAGTCACAAATATTGATTTAGCAGCAGAACTTTTGTATTCGCACAGTGATAAACTCTTGTAGTTAGCTGATAATGGTACTTTTTGGTACTTTTTCGACTTTGTGTATGAGCGGCGGTGGGCGCGCATCACCCATGTTGAAAAACAAAAAAATCCTCTAGTTTTTATATTTGAATTATGTCGGTTTTGCTGAAAACGTCCTCCAAAAAAAGAAAACAGGCTCAGAACAAACTGTAGAAGTTTATGGAGGATGATTGACAGGAGCTTGGCCCGCCCCTGTTCTGTTGCACACAGTAAAAGCAAGCTTGTTCCATTTACCCCAAATTTTGGCTACAAAAAGAGACTGACAATTAGTTTGACTAATCACAAGCAGTGCTTGGCGGTCTAAGATTCCATGGTTCAGAATCATCTGTGTACAGCGTCTTCCCTGAGCATGTACGCGGAAAATACAACGACAAAATTCAACAAAAAAGTTATTTTTTGTCCAGTTTTGTGATGGAAGTAAAAACAAACTGCGGCAGAAGAAAAGCCACATGAGCTAGGAGTTTACAGAGCTGTGAAAAGACGCAAGTTTAGAGAGTTTGGCGGATGCAAATGATAACGTTCTCTTCTCATGCAAGTGCAGCTATTTTAATACCTTTTTGTCGGCTTTATAAGTATATGAGTGCAGTTATGGAGCATTCAAGTGTTTGTAAAGTCTAAATAACAGCATGAGTTTAGTAAATATGTTGTTTGTCTGTGCACAAAGGTGACACTTGCCCTGTGTCGTTGTTCTGACATACGTGTTTCTGTTTTGGTGCTTTTGAGCTGTTTGGAGGAGAAAAGTCTTTTACTAACTCTGATTACTGGCCGTATTTTCAATTTGTAGAATAACTAACAGGATGACTCATTACTGTAAGTGTTTGTCTGGTGGGCATAGATATTATTAAACTAATTAAGTTAGCTTTGTGGTTATGTAGCCCCTCTGCACAGATGTCACCACTGCATAAATATTTCTTATTGGTCCACCAGTCAATATATATTTTTTCCCTTCGATTTGCTGACTAGACTTTTACATTTAGAGTTTGTTTGTCTAAATAATATGACTGAGATATGTACAAAAAAATATATCAAGATGTTAGAGTTCCACAACATTAGTCTTCTTCATTATTTTTAGTGTTTATTATTACGGCGAAAATGTTAACAAATGGGAAAAAAATTGAATGAGAATGTTCTTTCATTATTTGACATTTTGATATAATAATGAACTGGCAGAAGATGAGTCAGTCTGAAAAATAATGAGGCCTGTGTTTAAATGTCGCAATAAATTATGCAGCACACGGCTATATGTCAAGGCTGTATCGAATTCTGATATCATTTTGTATGTAATATTAATGTGTAAGAGATATTACGTATTACATACTGAAATGCATTTCCTGAACATAGGCCTCAGTTCAGGTGTATCATCTAAAAATAATAATATAAGAATTCATAGAGGAATCAAATTTTAAAAAGATAAATATACGCAGCAACAAGGCTGGACTCTTAATACAATTTTAAATGATGAATGAAGTTAATGATTTATCCACAGATTTACAAATTCTTTACAGAGGAAATATTGCGGTTCTATTTATTTTTTTTTATATACAAAAGTAACACCAATAAAAGTTGTAGCTTTCAGAGAACCAGCAGAATACAAACTCATTTAAACTGGGTTATGACAAAAGTTAATTGTGTAACTACTTTTCTGTGAATGGTTTTTGACCACGGAAAGACAATGCTAAAAGCACTGAATGTTTGCCTGAAAATTCAGACGAATGTATCGTCTGGCCGCCTTTTCCCTCTTTTGAATTTTGTAACACAGATTAATTAGCCAATCAGAGACATGCATTGTCTGCGTGCGAAAACCAACATGGCTGCTCTGATGAAAAAAATACTTGGAAAAAATATCACGGGAACTGAAAATCGCAGATTTCTGCAGAATTAATGAGCGAAGCAAAAAACGATTTAATGTGAGGTGAGTGAAGTTAGATTTTGGTGTAAATGACAGACGACCAATCAGCTTCTTTGTTTCATCTGCGTCACACAAATAAACTAATCTGATTGTCCGGCACGAGTGATTTGATCTGAAACGGAGGCGGTGGGCAGGGTGACAGACCACTCTTCGCATTTGCTGAAGTGTGGGTTCTGGATCCCAGGTAACTTAATGTTCACTGCGCATGAGCAAAGAGGGCCAAGAAGACGCAGAGTCACACTGAACACGTGCGCTCCTCAGATGATAGTCGCTCCAGAGCATAGCACAAACCACCACTGTGACAAAATACAAGTGGATGAAGTCGCCAATACTATACAATGAGCAGTGCATGTATGATTTTTTGCTGTGATCTGGAGACCACACTTCGCTGGTTTATAGTGATGGGACGAGATCTCGTGCCGCGAGATCAAACTGTCACGATACTGTGCGCACACGTACTGAACTGTCTCGTGAGATTTTTCCATGGTCATGAAATTAAGTTTTGTATCTTGAGCTGCTGTAGCAAATATTCTCCTCCACACACAGACTTGTAGCAGATTAATTCTGACAGAAAACAGTCTAAACTCTGTCTCAGTTTTTATTCTGTAAAGATAGGACCAATATTGACAGAGATAATTAGTTCTAAACATTGTAAAGTTAGCGTGAAAATATATAATCGTCAAATATACGAGCGGACATGGCGGGAACAGCGCGGTGTTTTTCACACTTAAACATAGTTTAAAATATATCCACAAAGAGATATTTTGGCCTCTGTCATCAATAACTGTAAAAGTAGGAAGTCTCCTCATCCGTGTGTGTCTGGTCCCTGTCAGCAGCAGCAGCGCTGTGAAGCAGGAGAAAGGGGCGGAGTCTGAGCTACACACGGGGAGCGGATCAATTTCAGTCAAACTCCAATTGTTGAAATAATAAAAATCCAAGGTGATACAAATAATAAAAAGTAAAGCTAAACTAAAAAATATAAACTAACAATAATAATAATACAAATCAAATTTTGTAATTTGCCTCGTTTAAATTCTAAATTGAAACAATTGACCTTTCGCCGAGCCCGCCCCAACGGCTCTTGTCCAATCAACATCCTAGCAACCGTTGCTATGTAATAGGGTCCGTCAGATCTTGAGCTCCAAGCAAGATGGTGAAGCGATGCGCCTACAGTTTATGTAAACTGGATCGCAGATAACCCGATATATTGACCGGAGGAGTTGTGTTTTTCCATTTCTAAAGCCGAAAACAACCGGAGCAGTGCCTTCAATGGATTAAACAGAGCGGGCGGCTCGGGACGGCTCCTCTACAGCTAAATATCGCCAACATGTGGAGCAAATCTCTGCTCAAGGTAAAACTAATGCTTAATTATAGCTGTAGCCTTACTGTGTTGTTAGATCTAGAGGCAAAAACAAACTAGACCCAAGTTCTACCAGACGAGGATATAACTTCAGAAGTTACGCTCTCAGCTGCTAAGTTTAGCGAGCCTCTTAGCTTTAGCCAACACTGGTAGCTTTAGCTCGCTAACATAGCCTCGTAATGAACAATATTCTTGCAATAGAGAAAATAGACCTTAACATATGAAAGCGAACTTACCCGGCAGTGAAAGAGCAGGACAAGGCTGTGTATTTGAGGTAAAGATCATGGGTTTCTCTGATTTAGCTTGAGACCAGTAGCATTAGCCTCCATAGAAGTTATGTCTCCTCCTTTGCGTATTTAATGTTTTGAATAAATCCCTCCGCTGCATAGTGAATCCCTTTTGCCTCGATCTAGAGGATATCGCGGAAACTTGCTTTAAAAAAGTCACTAACGCGAACAGTTGTATTTCTTCTGTCATTAAAGTCTATGGCACGCTGTCATATTGACGGACGTAGCAACAGTAACTAAGGGGGCGGAGCTCGGCGAAAGGTCAATTAATGCAATTATTTAAAATCTTGTCTCGAACTCGTGGACCCAATCTCGTGGCTCGTCTCATCTCTTCTCGTGAAAATTCTGTCTCGTCCCATCCCTACTGGTTAGCATTAAAAATCCAAGCTCTGTAGAAGAAATAGAACCAATATATAATATGGAACTAGGAGAAATAATTTTACAAACCAAAACAAGGGCTAAAATATGATTGAAAAGTAAGCTTTGATAGAGGATGTATTTCACAATCTTAAAGTTGACACATCTGTAAAACATGTTGGTCAAATGAAAGAGGAAACGCGGAGGTACTTTTAATTTAAGCCTTTTTGTACATCACTAAACGTATGTAACCTGATCAGCGGCTGTAAAGGTAAGAGCTCAGAGAATAGAAACACGAGACAGTTTCATAACAAAGAGCCGCGAGCAGATGGTCCAGGCAGCAGGAGGATTTTAACATTTAAAAAGGGTGATTGGTGCCTTTTAACAAGCTCTTCACCACAACAGAGACAGACAACACAAGGAGACAGTGAATCCTCCACAGTCTGATTAATAATTACAAGAAATGGCTTGTTACAACTAATGGACCAGCTAAAATGAAAAAAAAACAAAAAAGTTTGAATAAATTAGAATAGATTTGGCATTTTTATTTCTACACACACAAAAAAAACTTGGATGTTTCTTTTGTCTTTGAGTCAATTTCTTTAAATTTGTAAAATATAAATTGATAAAATCCATCTTAACAACCCAAGTTAGGCTCCAAAAATGATTGGAGCAGATGGCAGGTGTACAGGACATGTTTATCCGATTTGTCCTCCCTGTTGATTTAAAGGACAGATATGATGCTTTAATTCCGTTGATCTCATTAATAAAACATGCCAATGAAAGACAGTGTGGTAAAGCACACATGACAAGGGTTGGGTAATTAACCAAAAGACAAACCTTATCCAAAATCGAGATCAATCGATATAAAGATAATCTCTTTTTTTCCTAGCTTTCCCAGCCTTACATGACAATCATGGATTTCTCACATCAGAAATTGAGTTAGAGTTCCATCTACTTACTTGGGAATATTCATATCAAGCTTGCCTGATGCTGCTGAAAACAAGTCTGGATGATGTATAGACTTTAAAACTGTGCAGAATTTTTCAGAGCTTTACCTTTGACATCACAAATCTGGGAAAATCAGAACAGTGGATTCTGAGAAGAATAAATACAGTATTACTCACAGACAAACCCTAAGCTGTGTTTCTGATAACAGGGGACCCTATTTTACGGTTGGTGCTAACGCGTCTTAGGCCACTGAGCGTTTCAAACCAGAGACTGCTGACTTTATGGCGGTGAACAGTGTGCGTAGGCGCGAGGAAGAGCACGCAGAACCGTTTGGCACAGTCCAGACCAGAGCGCTGAGCTGCGCTTTACCCGGACTATAAAGAGCGCACCGCACGCAACCAGAGACCAGACCAAAGTGGACACAACAGCGTGTGTCTGTACCGGGACTACAGCGTGATCGCACATGAAGGACCCATGAAGGACATATTACACCGGGAACCGTGAGTATGGCGACAGGCAGTTGTTGTCGCTGCTTTTGAGTTTTCTAAACTTTTCAAGCACAGATAAAGATTCTGAGATAAGTCTTATGTTCACATGCATCAATTCATTTTTTATTATAACTTTAGGTCGACAAAACAGAATGGTGTAAAGGAAAAACACAAACTCATTGAAGCCCGGTCTTATTAAAGCTTGAAACCATTTTTTGACAAATAAATTGATATAATTAAATAACTGCATTATGCATGTTTTTTCTGACTGAATAAATAACAAATTGATAGCAAAAAAAAAAACATCATAAAAAACGTCATCATTTCCTCATGAGAGTACAGCGCCACATGCTGAGCGCTGCACTCTGGAGCTCATAGCAGCCACACACAAAAACATCTCTTCATGTTAACACTAAGACATAGACTGAGGGCAAAATATGTCCCAGAGAGTGAGTGCGTGTCTGACCTGTGGCAGTGCCGTGTTGAGCTGTCTCTGGAGTGAGTCTCTTTCGTGGCTGACTTCGTGGAGCTTGCCCTGCGCCAGGCCCAGATTCTCCTGAGTTTCTCGTAGCGTTTCCAGCAGTCGGTCTCTCTCCTCCAGCATCGACACCATCAGAGACTCAAAGTGTCCCTCAGAGTCCGACTGCAGCGGGGACCCGGAGCCCCTGCGCCCCGGCCCTCCGCCTCACTGATGGTGGGCATCACCTCGCACATCATCTGACACAAGAGAAAAGAAAGAGATGAGACTTAGGTTTGAACAGGGATTTAATAAACATAAACAGTGTTTCCAATCGAGCAGACAGTGATGCTTGCGTATAGTCAATTTTTTTCCCCCATGGTCTAAAATAAAGATGAATGGGTAATATTTTAATGTTTGGGGTGCAGTCAAAAACGTATAACTGTACTACGCGGACTTGTAGAGCCAATAACGATCCATAACTTGTAAACATAAATTGTAATTCTGTTAATACAAAACCAGGGTTCTGCTACCTGTGGCTCTATAGCTCTTTAAGGACTTGATCTGGATGTTATAGTATAGTATAGTATAGCGGCTCTTTCTGACTTTTATTTGCTTTGAATTGGGCCATTGCGGCTCTTTTGCTGCTAAAGGTTGCAGACCCCTGATATAAACATGTTTGAGTAGTGGTAGTAGTAGTGGTGGTAGTAGTAGTGGTAGTAGTAGTGGTAGTGGTAGTAGTAGTAGTAGTAGTAGTAGTAGTAGTAGTAGTAGTAGTAGTAGTAGTAGTAGTAGTAGTAGTAGTAGTAGTAGTAGTAGTAGTAGTAGTAGTAGTAGTAGTAGTCATAATATAGATGTTTTGTATTTATTTTCTCTACTGTATAACTGTTTTATTTATAAAAAATATTACTGTTTGCCAGAATTAGCAAATAATACCAGTGTTTCCCACAGTTTATACAGAGACTGTGGTGGTACAGGCAATCAAAAAGTAGCTGTATTTACTAAGCACAATTTTTGGTGTGTAAAAGTTATAAAATATTTATTACAGATTCAATATAACAACTTGTATATGTCGATTACAATATTACAATCATAAAGAATCATTATTTTCACCACCAGTTTATTGTCAAGTTGCTTTTAGACTATGGGGAGCCACCATAGTCTCCTCTATTAATGGGAAACACTGTAATACTGTGATTTACTTGTGATTTAATAGCTGAGGTCTCAATATGAGCAAAACATCAAACAATTTGAAACAAATCATCATAAAAAAGCAGAAATATAATGTTCATATAATTGTTTTGAATTTAACAAAAAACTTTGTTCATATTGATTTTTGTGTTTTGCCATTTCTGATATATTACCCACCCCATCTTTTCCTATTTGTAGATGAAATTACTTTTTTTTTTTAAATATTACAGAGAAAACCTATGAATTAATCTTTCTGGAGTGTAGCAAGAATGCCCTTATTTCACAATTTTCATGCAAATTAGTGTAGTGTGTAAACAAGTGTGTCATCTTGATATCATCTCAAGTATATACCAGTAGTCCTTTAAACCAGATGGCACAATCTCAATATTTTAAATTAACATTATGCCTGTAATTGTTGGTACTGTGAAATAAAAATGAAATCTCCTTTGTAGCCAGCTTGTTAAATGGTGCAGTGCATGACAGCGAGACCACAGCCCTGTCTCTATAAAACACGACAATCCCAAAGGTTAAAACGGCATTGTGTTATGACTACAATACTCAATTTAAGATCTGCATGGGTGCTTGTTTTCTTATTATTGTTCAGTAACATGGTTTGTTATTGTGCAACCTCTTGATCTAACAACAGCTGTGGACAGAAGGAGGTCTAAGGAATTAAATCCATTCTGAGCAGCAAGGGGCTTAGGTGCAGTGGACACAAAGCTAAGAATCATGTGAACGGGATTTTGCATACCTTTAATGGCACACCACTGAAAGTCATGAAACTATTTACGAAAACATAAGCACAAGTTTGTCTTAACCCTCCTGTCACAAAAAGGTGACCTCATATGTAGTTTTTAAGGATGTTATAACAGTGTTCTCACATTATTAGTTTTATTTTAAGTTGTATTTGGATCAATTCATGTTTGAGTAATCTTGTATTGTTCTGCAGCTAATGCTTGATTGTTCAGAAAATGTCTGTTTTCACTTACCACCAATACCTGCCTCCTTGTACTTACTTGTGATTACTCAAAAAAAAATCATATTCTGAGTAAATGTTGGATTGGAAATGAATGTCCTGTAGTCACTTTCATAAAAATTAACTATTATGTGATATCAATTGAAAAAATGGGATGATTTAAAATGAAATCTCGAGGTTTTGTCAAATGAAAAGCACCAGAGCCTCGTTAGGAGACATGAATCATTATGTTACATCATTAATTTACTGAAAAAGGAGATTAGACGTACTCATTCGATCTAGATTCTCTATTGAACATTTTAGGTCAGAAGTCAAAACTGTTGCATATTTGTGCTTACTTGTTATTATTTTCAGGATCACATTATTATAAACTCCTATTTCTTCACCTGATCACTTTTAACTTGAATGTGATGATGGACTGCTCTCTGTATTTTTTTATTTAGCGTATTTTATTGGGTCTGTAATGTACAGTAGATGGCTGCTGCTACCTTGTGCGTGGAACTTAACCTAATTTAGCATTGGGACAACAGAAAGCCAGCTACAATATCCAGGTCAAGCCACTCAAGCGCCACTGTTTAAAGGGGGAGGGGTCTGTGACAGATGGCCCATCATCGCAACTTAGACCGGCCAAACCTTCAAGGTAGGAGTGGTGAACTGGACCCAAACCTTGAACCAGGCTGTTGTCATTTAAAAAAATAATAACTTCGTGTCAATTCAAGAGTGTAATGAAAGATTAGTCATAACAAAAGAATGCGCTCAGATAAGATATGTAAGCGGTCGATAAAACATAGCTGTAAGGAAGATGGTGTGTCACTAATGTAAACCACAGACTTGTGATGAGTTAGTGATAAGAACATGTTGATATTTTTCATCACAGAGTTTCTCACCTTGGATCAAAAGCCGGTTCCAACGCTGTCCACTTCAAACAGAGTCAAGAAAGGTCGTAAATCAAACCACAGATACATCCACAGCGATGGTAGAGAAAAAAACATATATTCCACTCAGATGCTGGTATCCATTAAGGCTTTTCTGTGAAAAAGAGTAACTCCAAAAGGCCTCAAAGGGAAACCCACGTAAAGTGAGCAGGGGGCAGCAATATCCAAGTTTGGCCGGCTAACACAGTGTTAGCACTTAGCATCAAGCTGGTGATTCGAGGATTGCATATTTGATGAGAAGAAAAGTGTCTTATTCGCGTTGAGCGACAGTTTTAAAACTTTGCTCAGTGAAAACAGATAAAATACATGCACACGTTCCTATACAATTGCACAACACGATAATAGAGTTATCATCGCCAATACTAACACATTTTAACTAGAATTCTTTGGCTTGAACTCAGTTTTAAATGTTCGGCTAGTCACAGTTAGCTACTAGCCAGCTAGTTAGCTAATACTTGCTAGTTATATACATCAACTCAAATAGCGTTCAAATAAAATTAGCTTTGTCGGAAAGTAATCAACATGATTAGATCCTTAGCGTTTGCATAAACCGCATTAAGTTTAATACTTAAAAGTGACAACACAGCCTAGACTAGGCCTCATGTGTAATGTTTTCTTAGTCTAGTTAGCTAGTAGCTAACGCTAGCTTCCCGAGTGCTCGGTGCAGTCGCGTCACCACATCACGGGTCCGCTCTCAAACTTCAGATAAAAAGTGCCCGTTTCTGTGGCTTTTGTCCAAAGCTGAAAAAGAAAACCTCCGTAGTCCGCGTCGTGCCCGGCTTTATGGTGTTTTCTGGATATTTCCACCGAAAAGTCCGCGGGCTCGGCGCCTCCTCTGCTGCTGCCCGCCTCGGCTGGAGTCGGCTCAGCCTCTGGAGCTGGAGCTGCTGCTCATTAGCCTCGGAAAACACTTCCCCGGCGAGCGACGAGCAACAAGAGCCACCAGAGCAGCAGGAGCCACCAGAGCAACAAGAGGAAAGGGAACGAGTTCAGGTTCCTGTGGCATCTTCACTCCACATCAACTCCACAAGTTTGATATGTTCAGTTATGTTTTACTTTTTTAAATAATATTGGCTTACGCTTGTAATGTTGCGTTATTTCTGTGTAATATTTAATGCATTTGCTTTGAAAACATTTAAACACAGACATTATTGAAAAAGTGCAAGCTTTAAGTAATTAACTTTTTGAAAATGGATTAGACCCACAAATGCCACGTCAAGTCTGTCTTTATTCTGGCGCATATTCAAAAACTGCCCATTTGTCAAGATGAATAACTGACCCAAGTGCTCCATCTTGTGGTGTAATAGAATAATGCTACAATCATACAATTATGGTAATGAAAATGTAGGTTTATTGGTAGCTACACAGACTGCAGTGTAAAACTATGAATCTTTTCATGTTAAAAAGCAGTCACACACACAGAAATCACATGGAATTACAGATTTACTTTGCTCATCTTGCTCTTGATCTTTATTCACAACATCAAGTTTGTTTCCACAACTCAAAGACATGTTAAATGCACTGTCACACTTAACTATTTATGACTAGAAATTTATTTGAGACTTAGATGTTGTTGTTTTTATTCACTTTCAATTATTTAAAACAATTACCTCTATTACATGCAATAACCCATAACACTTTTATTTCATAATTACCTTTCATCATTTTTGTCATTATTTATTTGTATTATTTATTTAATAATTACATACATTACACATTTCACTACATTGTCATGAAATTTATAGATTTTATTCAGAATAAAAACATTGTGCATGCATTAACTGAATTCAGTTTTCCTCAGAAGAAAGGAGTTGGTATTTAAAACTTGATTTTTTGTTTTTGTGTAGGACGACTCCACAGATCATTCCCACAGCGACTAAAGCACATCCAGCGATGAAGATCAGGTTCACATTCAGACCTGGAGGAGAAGATGCAGAAGTGTGGTTTAGGCAAGGCAAGGCAAGGCAAATTTATTTGTATAGCACAATTCATACACAAAGCAATTCAACATGCTTTACATGGCAGGAAAATGCATCAAAATTACAATACAAAATTATTAAAAACATATAAATAATCAGCATAAAATTTACTTTAAAGAAGTAAAGAAATAAAGAGTGCAGACAAAGCATTTCAGTCATATGCACAGACAAAAAGAAATGTTTTGAGCGAGATTTAAACATTGTCACAGTAGAAGCCTGTCTTAAATCATCTGGAAGACTGTTCCAGATCTTAGCTGCATAAAACTGAAACGCTGATTCTCCATGTTTAGTCCTGACCCTGGGCACCAGCAGGAGGCCGGTCCCTGAGGTCCTCAGAGTGCGAGATGGTTCATAACGCACTAACATGTCAGAGATGTACTCTGGTGCTAGTCCATGGAGAGACTTAAACACAAGCAGAGCTGTTTTAAAGTCTATTCTCTGAGCCACTGGAAGCCAGTGCAAAGACCTAAGCACAGGACTAATGTGATCGTACTTATTTTATCTCACATTTAACATTACAACTCCAACTGCAACAACAAAGACGGCAGAGATCACTTCATTTATCATAGCCCCATCTATCTATCTATCTATCTATCTATCTATCTATCTATCTATCTATCTATCTATCTATCTATCTATCTATCTATCTATCTATCTATCTATCTATCTATTATCTATCTATCTATCTATCTATGCATGATTTTAAAAACATGCACCAGTATAATAATATTCATTCCTTTTCTCCAAGTTGACGATCAGATTCGCTCAGTTGCCAAGTCCACATTATTTTATTGAATTTTCAAAATGCATCTAATAAGGCACATGCTGGTCTTTTTTTCTGTGTAATCACGAAGCTTACCCGAGTTTGCTTCCACAGATCTCCTCAGACGCAGAGGGCCCTGGGACACATAGTGGATTTCTGACTCAATGGCTGCCTCTCTTCTGGCTCTTTTTGGTGCATTGGGTTGACATCCTCTAGAGCAGCGAGTGTGTGGGTTTCCAGCCTCACACATCAGCACTGAGCAGCTGATGTACACCTGAAGATAACCAAGAAATATTTTACTTAGCGTAGGTGTTATACAAAACTTATATTATTTCTAAGAATGTTATTAGCAAAAATAGCAGGAATCACAATTATTTAAATTTATTTATTTATTTAAATTTGTACTTTAACTCCTATATGACTAATATTTGTTTTAAGTACTTTTAGTTAGTGCTGTCAAGTGTTTAAAAATTGAAGAGATTAATTATGGTCTGTAATTCATTAATCTATTTTTAATCTCACCTAAAAATTGCTGAAAAAAGCACTCAACTTAAGTGTTTTTGTTTTGTTTTTATCCAATTTAATTTATTACATTATTGTTGCAGATGAGAAATATTATACATTGCAAAAAATGACTTTAGGAAGTGTTTTGTTGCTAAGTTGTCAAGTTGAACAACCCTTATGTGAACTTTGCAACTCGCAGATGGAAACAATGAAGTTTAAAGATTTCAAAATAGATTACTGCGATTAAAAAAATAATAGACAAAAGCTTGGGTTGACAATATAAAATAATTTGTGTTCAGTTGGTTCCTAGCATTGCACCTTTAATTATGAGTTTCTTTTCAATTAAATGAACTGTAAAAAGTAAAAAGATCCTGGCAGTTAATCTTAAAGCTCGTCTTACTTGGGTAAGACTTTTTTGCTCTCACTTGAGTAAATTCTTGGACTACTTTGTATTTTTACTTGAGTAAGTAGATTTTGAAGTAACGTTACTCTCACACGAGTACAATTTTATTCTGCCCACTGTGTGCATAGTTGCATAAAGCAGTTCAATTAAATTCTGTTGTTCAACATTTGTCTTATCATGTCAAATAACAGTACAATTTATCATTCCTATCTAAATAGAAGACTGTAAGAAGTAAATTTGCAGATGTTGAATTTTTACCTTGTCATGTAATCCAATGAACTTGAAAGCTACAATGCTGAATTTGAACTCATGTTTGTCAGTGGTTGGATGGACAGTAAGTGTTGGGTCCATGTTACAGCTGTAAAAGAAAAAAAAATCACCTGACCTAATGTTGTAATTATATTTATTTCTTTGCAACTAATTCACACTAATTCACTTTATTAACTTGCTCTTTTAGCATTTTGAAATTATTAATTAATTCATTCATTTTCTACCGCTTAATCCCGTTAGGGTCGCGGGTGACTGGAGCCTATCGTAGTGACTTTGGGCCTTAGGCGGGGAACACCCTGGACAGTGGCCAACTTGCCGCAGGGTTAGACAGACAACCATTCAATCTTTCATTCATTCATTCATTCACTAAGGGAAATTTACAGTGATGCCCAATTAACCTAAACATGCATGTTTTTGGAGGTGGGAGGAAACCGGAGAAAACCCACCCAGACATGAGAAGAACATGCAAACTCCACCCAGATATATCGTGAGATGTTGATATGGTCCGACCCGGGAGTCGAACCCACGACCTCCTTGTTGGGAAGCCAGAGCTCTAACCACTCTGCTACCGTGCACCCAATTTTGAAATTACCTTGAGCTATATCAAAACAGGGTTTAAAAAATAAGTTTTTGACCTAAAAATATCAATCTAATGGTGCATAAATAGCCACGACCTAAAAAAAATCATTTTGAAAGTATGGTATCAAAAATTACATATTCCTTCTTAGAATAGTAGCATTGAGTTTGTGTCTTTTCTGTGGAACTTGTTAACAAAAATCAGTAATAAAATGAAAATTTAGGTTGTGTTCACTTTCTGATGTATGAAAATTATGATGTCATAACACCAGGCAAGAAACAGTTTTTCCATTAATAACATTGTACTTGGTCGTAAATATCTATAAAGACATTTCACAAATATTCAATCATATTTCTATTTGTAACAAGATGAACTTGCATTGTACACAACTACATTGAAGCAATATTCGTTTTTGCTGCCTTTTCTGTCATAATTTATCTATAGAATGTTGTGATGCCACGTGAACAGAACCTGTAAACATTTTTCTCTTGTCTCTTGAAGCCTTTACTAACCCATTCTCGATGAGGATGTATGGATGGGGTAGTTGGCGTTGTCGAAGGGAGCAGCTCTGCAGGATTCTACAAACAGCTCTGTGTTGTTGGCTGCAGTTGTGGCCTCAATCTTCATGTAGATGCGTTCACCTACCCAATACTCCAGTGGGTAGAGATTGGGGTCCATCCTGGAGGCGAATCGCTGATCTGGATAGAACTCAAACTCATAGGTGAATAGACCAAGGCCCTTGTCCCACACTGTTACATTCTCTCTGTGAGCACTGAAGGTGAGAGTCACGTTTCCTTTTTTGGCGTACTGACAGTAGAACATAATTTCCACCTGGTGTCTTCTGGTGATTATGGCAGAGGCATTTTCAACTGTGGTGATCTCATTCTTGAAAAGCAGATTTTCTTCATCTTCCTATAATGAGAGAGTAATGAATTATTGACACACAGTAGACCTAACTGTATTTGTTGCAGTTCTTTCCCTTGATTATTTTCAGAGTAAAGTTACTTTAATCAAATCTAAGCAACACAATATTTGAGCACAACTTGGATTGAAAACTGAACTTCAAAAAAAAAAAAAAAAAAAAGGTGAAAAGAATATGTTTTTGTATTTTTCCCGTTATATTATAATAGTATACATGTTATCTTATAACATAAGATTAAGACAGGCATTCTAAATTGCCTGGTACACCAGACCAGCTGACTTATTTCTTTGATGTTTTCCATATGGAGAATTCTAAATATACTTTCTGAATATATAAATAGAATAAGGAAATCATTCTGAATGGCCTGGATATTTTTTTTTTTACCATCAATGCATGCTGCAAAAAATATCCAGCCACAGTTTTATTTCAAGAAGAGAAAACTATATTTAAAAAAAAAAAAAAAAAAGAAAAGAAAAGAAAAACATTTTTAACTCAGAGAACACGTCTTTTCCTGGAACCACGTAGCGCTGGTGTCTGTAGTGCCGCTGTTCATCTGAAGAGGGCAGCACCTGCGTTGATGATCGCCAGTGTCGTGACAAAGTGCTTTGTTGTGTGTTTGTCTATTTTTTTCTTTGAAACTTTATCGTGAATTAACAAAAGCTAAAATGCTAAAAATGTGAGAATTTCGCGTCGTTTGTTTAGGCATTGGCTGCCATTTGCCGTGCTAACGTTTGCTAACGTTGAGATAGCTCATTGGCTGTTGGTGCACGAGCTCCGACCTGCAACAGGTCCTAAACTTGACTTCGACGATGCTGGGCAAAAAGTCCTTCAAACAAGTAAGTTAAGCGGTAAGTCTATTCATTAAAATGGATAAAATTGTCGTCCCCGACAAGTAATTTGAGCAAATGTTTGTTTTTCTTCTGATCAATCAACACCGATAACGTTAGCTAAGATACTAAGATGCTAACGTTAATTGCAATGTTGTAACGTTAGCTAACTAACGTTAGGGTTAGTTACTACAACCGGATGAGTCTGAAAACGGCACATTAGCTATTAAAATTGACTTACTAGTAAACACTACTAATATTGCAGCTTTTGCATAGGTTGTGTCTAATTTATGATCTGTTCCATTAACAAATGGGCTTCTACATTTTCTCTCAACAACCGACTTTACCTGGTTGTGAGGCAAACTAATAACCTTACTATTAAAAAAGCTAAAAGTGCAATATGATTATGTGTTATAATTCATTTTCTCTCAATTTGCTATTTTTTTAGCCCTTGAGAATATTTTTAGACCACAGTATCTCAACATTTTAAATAATTTCAGCTGTTTTAAATGTTGAGTGTGCCCATAAGATGCATGTTAGGGAACACTTGGTGGTTGTCGGAGGTTGAGGCGCCAGGTGTTTAGAAGAATCACCTCTGCTGAGGTGCCCCAGGGAAGTTTACTATCAATGAGCGCTTTGTGACTCTGTGTCTGTGAAATGCGCTATACAAATAAAGATTACTTACTTACCAAAGATTACTTACAAGTAACAAATTAAACCTAGGAGTTGCATTACACTATATTTATATATTTATATTTATATATATATATATATATATATATATATATATATAATATATATATATATATATATATATATATATATATATTATATATATATATATCAGGGCTCCAGACTGCGAGCAAATGCTCGCATTTTGCGACTATTTTTGGCCCCAGTGCGAGTATTTTTTTCAGCCACTCGCTCCGGTGCGAGCAGAAATGAAAATGCCTTTTTTCATTTTTTGTCTCGTGTTACACAGCTTTAAATCTGTATCAAACAGCGTGGTTTCCGTGTATTTAACTCTGGAACAATACATGGGCACGCGCACACAGGTAGTGCGTTCAAACGTAACTCGACTTCATTCGTGACTTTCATGACAACGCTTATCAGGGCTGTGAAATGTCGGGCGGGCGCATCGATTTGGGGTCCTTGCTCCTCTTTGTCACACGCAGAACACAGAAGAGAGCAGTAGGTGTGTGTGTTTACCGTGTGTGTTTCTCCACTTGTCCTCGCTCCTCGCGCTGCCTCCGCCCCACGTACTGCTTTGGATCTCCGTGTCACTATTATTCCGTGCGTCAAAGTAAAACTTTCCGAGCGCCACTGAACGTGACCAACGTGTTATGGCTTGCGTGTAAATACACGGGCCAACAAAGTATTCCCAGTCCGCTCATTTGTTTCTTCGCGTTAGTTTCACTTCAGTCCGTGCGCGCGCGCGGTACTCGTGCACTGTGTGTCCTGAGCGCTCCGCTTTTCCTTCGTTTACGACTCAATCCTTACAGAGATACGATCCGAAATCCGTGACCAATAAAACATCTTTATCCTTTATCCAACGTCTGGGCTTTACGCACAGAGGCAGAGTGGATGGCCCAGGTCATATAGGCTTCCGCCGGTGACCCGCCCCCTGTGCGGAGCTGAGGACGCGCGGTTTGTGGGAATCTCCTGCGTGAGGCTGTATTAAGATGATAATTTTGCTCTTACGTCGTGTCAAAAACACATCACATTTTACAATGTTTGTGCTTTATAATATAGGCCTGCATCTAACAGTTCATTTCACTTTATATTTGGCTGTATTTAACACTTATACAAATAAGCTTCATATCTGCAGTTAAGCTTTTATTTTGTCTCTGTGATCACCCAGTAGGATATTAATATTCTCTAAGTGTATAGGCTACAGTCTAAATAGGTAGGACCCCCAAAACTTGTAATGTTCCATTTACTTTTACATTCAGTGTGTGTAAAAGAACAGCATAATACTGACCTTTTAAGTAAATGTGGTAGAGAAGTGACTGAATAGGCCTATATGTAATTGCAATTTGAGATAGATTTTGATTAATGGTGCAGCCCTATTGTTACCATTAATCAGCAATATTTGTTAACTGCTTGAAATGTTAACTGCTTTTCCTGCTGTTAACATTTCATAAATATTTTAAAATTTAAGCAATTTTTGGAAAATTTTGTAACAAAATAAACTAACTAATTATACATTCAAAACAATACTGAATAGTAAATTGTAAAATTTAAACTACTATTAATTATATATGAATTAACAATTTACGACCAGTGCCCCTAAATTTTTCTCTGTGCCCCTAAGTTGAATCAGTTAGGGGCTACAATGCTCCTTGAGAAAAAAGTTAGTCTGGAGCCCTGTATATATATATATATATATATATATATATATTATATTGTGTTGCCTCCACAGGTGTCAAGACTTACCTCGATCTGGGTGCCACAGGCGTTGAGAGGCACAATGGCGACAATGTGAGTGCTGTTGGAGTGAGTTTGTAGGCTGCAGACTGTGTTACTGGGATCATCAGACAGACGCAGATGGTCATAAGCGAGGCGAGGTAATGTGGCCTTTTCCACCTCTACTATCATTGAAGAATCCTGGCAGGTAACCACTGTCTTAACTGAGATTAGAGAATAGAGATTAGTAAATATGGTTTGCAATGTCAGTGCAGGTCTAGTTTTAAAAATACAGGTTCTAAAACAGCATTAGTGTTTCTCACAGCATTATGTCGAAGCTATGGTGGCAAAAGATCTAAATTTGACACAACTTTTGGAGTTTTATCTATTACAATGCCTCTATGTACTGTATATATTTAAAAGTATTGTATACAGAATATAAATTGCCACTTCTACATGTAAATGACAGAACCACAAAAGAGCATTTGTTGTGCCAATTCTTAGCTTGTTTTTCTGGTAGTAAAAGTTAGACTTTGGGGGGCCTCTAGTCATTATTATGAATGAGAAACACTGTTGCATGCATGACATTTTTCATTCTTGGAACCTCTGCAGACAATTTAGATTATAAATTATGGTTGGGCGATCTGGGAAAAAATACAGTATAATCACGATTTTTTTTCTCATATTGATCGATCTCAATTTTGGATTCAATTTTCTTTAACCTTTTCAAAAACAAATGAAAAATGACAATCATGAACATAAGCAAAAAAAAAAAAACCTTAATATTTCCGATTTATAACATTTTTTTATGAACTACATGTCAATATTCTGCTTCAAATTGTGACTTGTGCTCCAAACTACAATTTTTTACTGACAAAAGATTAGTTTTTGATCTTTCAATTCAAAACCTAGCACCAAATAATTGACATTGCAGTTCGATTCGATCTCTCCATTTTTCGATTAATGGCCCAGCCCTATTATAAATTACTTTATGCAAGTGGAATCATGTTTGTTATGATATACAAAACAACAAAATGCAGGGTATCTTTGCATCTTTTCTAGCAGATTTATTTCTTGTAATGCCTTCAGCTCACAAAGAACTGTTAGCAAAGTTTTGAAAAGGAGCGTAAGCAGTGTAGCCGGTATGAACCACCAAAGATATTTCGGACTGTATTTCTCATCTTCTTTAAAAGGGACAAAGGTATGCAGCCCTTCCCCCAAAGTGATCGGGGTTTTACGACTCTCTGTCCCTTATCAACGGCCTGTTGATTCTACCTCAAAGCCCCCTGCTGTGACTTTACAGACACTGGCAGGACAAAATTCTTGTAACTCATTTACTTTCATGTGTGTTTTCATGTGTTCTCATGGCTGTAACCTTGTTGAAATATGCATTTGGAAATTGAGATGTCAATATGATTCCAATTGCATGTATGTTGTTAATTGAGTAACTGAATAACAATCTAAATTAAGTAAGGACATATTAAGCCTAAGCCACTCCCAGGCCACGAGAGTCCGCCCCTTACCAGGACTCCACAAAGCCCACACACACACGGTGGGACACACTTCTACTTGGAACTTCCTGGCTTCTTGACATCTACCTCCTTCACGTGCTGAACGGGGGTTGGAAAAGCCGTGAGGGCCTCTGGCCCTTGGTGGCCCCCTGCGGGGTCAGCCGCCCTGCTGCAAGAGCTGAGATCAGGCCTATGCAGACTGCTCTCCAACCAGCACCAACATGCTACAAAGAGAACTCTCCAACTACTGCTAAAACCACCGAACAACAGTAGCTGCACCTTGGATCATGGCCCAAACGAGAGAAAGGCTCCAACTTCGAGGAACACCAAGGAGCAACACATCTCCGGCCTCAAATGGGACGCGTAAGACCAAAAATGGTGGCTGAACAGAGTGGCTCAAGGGTAGTTAGGAAAGTCTTGTTACTCCTAATTTAAACCAAATCAGATCTTACCATTGAAACTAGTGTTTACTGTAACTGTTTGGAAATGAGTGATGAATGTTTATGTTTGTTTTTGTTTATTAAACCACACAAAATGTTACTGGTTATGGTTTTATAATTAGGATTTTGTCACTGTAATGAGAGAGCGCGCCTTCAGACAGACAACGAGGAGTGTGTAGGTTTTATTAAAAATTTTGAGTTAGACTTTAAATGTTAACTCTGGTGCCCCAAATTGATTAACTTTATTAATCGCCTACACAATATAATAACTAATAATCAGCAATTAGTGCGCCATGCCACAATTAGCCGATTTTTAGCATATTATATTAAAACAAACCACTACATATCTGGTGCCGCGTGAGGCTGGTATCACACTAATGTAGTAATAAATAAATCTGTTACATATTTGGTGTCCCGTTGTGAGGCCAATGTCTAATATTGTAGTAATAAAAGAAATCACTACAGCAGTATTAAAAAAAAATCAACAACACAGAGAAATTCAAATCGGAATTCATTGGTGATCAGGTTTTGCGTGTTAGTAAATAGTAAGATTATTTTATTCTTTTACTCACCAGCTCCCCGATTTCGACCTAGTTCAGCTGTAACACTCACTATCACACATCTCATCTCAGTCTGGTAAATGGCAGATCTAAACACAGGGAAAAGCAATGTTTACGAGTGTCAAAATATAAAGATTGTAGTGTTTATGCCTAGTTACAGTCCATTACAGAACATGTTCTCACCCGTATCTAAACTCAACAGCAAAGCAAATAGGAAAATATTCTCCCAGATTTTCTTCTAAAGGTGTCCATCTTATAGAAAACTCATCTCCTGTAGTTTTGTGCTTTGTAACATTCAGTGGGCCACTCATTATTATGTTGTCAAGCCTGTTTGGTAAAAAAAAAGGAATATATTGCATGCTTTTTAACAAAATACACACACACATACAGTATATTATTACTGCATGTTGATGTGGTATTTGACTCACGCTGAATATTTAGCTTCTGCCTTGACTTTGATCTCAACTTCTCTTCTAGGCTCAGCCAACAGAACTTGTCCACTGAAAGGTGTGGGAGAAACAAACTTTGGGATGAAATCTCCTTCAATGCAAGATGGAGCAGGTGGGTCGACTGAAAAAAAAGTTGCACTATAGTTGATTTAGTAGGATTTTTAACATTTGTCTATTATTATAACTATTGTAGAATGTTAGAACAAATAATAATGTCAATTAAAGGGATACACATACATTTATTAACCTGATACTGAACCGATATTTGGCATCCTGCCGAGTCTGACAATATTTTCAGTTGGTATCTTCATTTGTAATTTTATAGTTTCCAGCAAGGCCCTCAGTATTATAAACGGACTTTTCATATTAGTAAAAACTAACATTTACGTATTTATTTAATTATTGTGTAAACATGTGGTTATTTTTTGCCTATTTATTGAATATTTATTAGGGATGGGATGAGATCTCGCGAGATCAAACTGTCACGATACTGTGGGCACACGTACTGAACTGTCTCTGATTTTTTTCTCATGAAATTAAGTTTTGCATCTTTGAGCAGCTGTAGTAAATCTTCTCCTCCACACACAGACTTGTAGCGGACTTATTCTGACAGAAAACTGTCTAAACTCTGTCTCAGTTTTTATTTCGTAAAGATAGGACCAATATTGACAGAGATCATTAGTCCTAAACATTGCAAAAGTTAGCGTGAAAAATATATAATTGTCAAATATATGCGCGAACAGCTCAGTGTTTTTCACACTTAAACATAGTTTAAAATAGATCCACAAAGAGATATTTTGGGTCTGGTCCCTGTCAGCAGCGGCAGCTCAGTGAAGCAGGAGAAAGGGGGTGGAGTCTGAGCTACACATGGGAAGGGGCGGAGCCTGAGCTACACAGGGGAAGGGGCGGAGTCTGAGCTACACACGGGGGACGGATCAATTTCAGTCAAAACTCGTATCGTTCAAATAATAAAAATCCAAGGTGATACACATAATGAAAGGTAAAGCTAAACTAAAAGAATATAAACTAACAATAATAAATAATACAAATCAAATTTTGTAATTTGCCTTGTTTAATTTCTAAATTGAAACAATTAAAATGCAAATTATTTAAAAATTTTGTCTTGTCTCGATCTCGTGGACCCAATCTCGTGGCTCGTCTCGTCTCGTGAAAATTCCATCTTGTCCCAACACTAATATTTATTCTTTCTTTTTAGTTTGTTCAAAATAACACATTTGATGCCCTTTAGACAAACTGAGACTGACGTTGGGACTAGTACATGGCATGGATATTCATTGGAGTTTATTTCCATAACTTTTTAAACCGTAAAGTTTTTACCATGATAATTGTGACAGTAAATATCGATGTTTAGTCTTTTGTAAATTATAAAATATTATTAAGATCACCCTCACCTTGGAATGTGAATTGCATTGGCAGCTGACTCAAAGGAGCTCCCCATGATGGTAGGATGAGAGGATGCAGGGTGGTAGCATGATTAATAGTAGCCATATTATAGTGATGTGAAGTTATGGCATTAGTAGTAAGTGGGCCTGTAGTAGTTGTAGCTGTTGTGTAAGATGGAGCAGGTTTGGGAGATCTAGTAGCAGTAGAATTAAGACTAACAGAAGGTACAAGATGCACAGAAGAAGTGTTAGTCATAGTAAATGGAACAGTGTTGATAATTGGCGGTGGAGTAGTAAATGATGTTAGAGTGCTATGTGTGGGAGGAGAAGTTGTTGCGCTTGAAGTAGTTATTGGTGCAGTTGTAATTGGTTTTGTCGGAAATCTTGCAGTAGGAGGGTAAGTTGTTGCAGCTGGCATTGTTATTGTCGTAGTTGTAGTAGGTTTTGTGGTAAATTGTGTAGCAGGAGGATAAGTAAATGCAGCTGAAGTAGGTATTAGTCTAGCTGTATTAGATTTTGTGGTAAATTGTGCAGCAGCAGGAGGATAAGTTGATGCAGCTGAAGTAGTTATTGCTGTGGCTGTATTAGGTTTTGTAGTAAATTGTGCAGCAGGAGGATAAGTTGATGCAGCTGAAGTAGTTATTGCTGTGGCTGTATTAGGTTTTGTAGTAAATTGTGCAGCAGGAGGATAAGTTGATCCAGCTGAAGTAGTACTTGTTGAAGTCGTAATAAAATAAGAAATGGTGACTGGTGCAGTTGAAGTAGTAGCTTCTGTTGTAGTGGTCAGCCACACAGGTGTTGTTACAGCTCTCTTCCTCCGGTTGTTCACTGCATATTTGACAGAGCTGTAGCCGTCTGAGTAAAACAATCTGATGTTGTTGTGAGGAAAGTCCTCCACCACCAGCTCAAACGCATAAACTCCTTGGCTGCTCGTTGCCAGATATTGTAATGTGCAGGTAGGCTATAATCACAACAGTGTTAATTAGTTTTCATTTTGATTTTTTGTAATGAAATGAAACAAAAAATACATGTACTGTATGTGAAAATAGTTACAGCAAGTCTAAGTTGCGATCAGTAGGAATCTGTTTTCGCATTGTGGGACAGTTTCATTTATCCCTGATCTTTAAAGACTATCTTGTCTTCTCTTATCTTTAAAATAAGAGTAGAAGTAGACAGAACTCCCAAATGTGTATTAAGTACAATATTTGCACCCACCTGATCTACTAGGAACCCATAGTGTTGTGTACACTCGTAGCACTCTGTATGTCTTGCCATTCCATATCGGCATCTAACTTTGTCTCCATCAGGATCGAATGATGACAGCTTGTACGTCCTTCTGCAGTTCTGAGGGACTCTTCAAAGCACAGTTTCATCAGTCTTATCAATTACTAGCTTTCAAATTGTGCAAATGTTTTACCGTAGAAAAGGAAGGGTGGCAGCATTTGGAGAGTTGTTGGGCTTGTTAGTATCTGATCGTATGCCCAAATCCACTGTAGTTAAAATACTCCAAGATGGAGTTTGACCGGAGCTCAGCCAGATCCAACAACAACTGTAATCCCTGTTTAAAGTAAAAAAATTATATTTAGACCACAATCTGATTTTTGTGGTTTAAATTGTTTATGCAATCTTACCTGGTTTGGAAAGGCCTGTTGCTAGTGAGAGTCTTTGTGATAACAGTTTCGGTTTCACACCAGCGGTAGTTGTGAACCGGCGCATTAGTGCTAGAGTCTATTACTCCCATATCTAATGTCTTGTCATAGCCACAGTTGCCACTGTAGCAATTTCCATAGCTGATATGACATCCGTCAAATGTCACCTTTGTTCGCATTTCTACCTGCAGAGAAGGAGCATACATTTAAAATACTAATCTGTAGTTCTGCATGGCATGAGAAAATATTTAATGTGGTCTTGTTCTGACCAGCATTGCAACGACAATTTATTTTGCTATGTGCTTTTCAAATATATTATTCAGGATGTGCCCTCCGAGAAGGCCTCTTTCATCTTCCTCCATTGTGCAGTGGAGTGGGGAGAGGCAATGAAAGTCATGTTCATTTAAAGTTAAAATCAGAATTTTTGCGACGCACAGATTTGCGAAATGGCAATAAATATCAAATCATGAGCTCATACTTTAGGCAGGTGAAGAAACACTTTTCTGGCCCGTAGGTCAAATCTTTGATCCATTTTTCATTGCTGCTGGAAAAAAACTTTTCAAGCAGTGGTCACTGAGTGCAGCACCTTGAGAAGCATCTCCAGATGTTCATGCTGGGCTGACTGGACTACCGTAATGTGCATGTTTTGGTTGGTGGGGAAAACCAGAAAACCAGAATGCCCATAGTAAACCCATCCAGACATGGAGAGAAACATGCAAACTCCACACACAGGTCTGCCCAGGAGCCGAACTTTGGACCTTCATGTTGTGAGGCAAGAATGCTAGCTACTCTGCCACAGTGCAACAGGTGCTGAAAATCATCATTAATTCTATCCTAAATACAGCTTTTTATTCTTGAATAGAATAAAAAAATTAAAAATATTACTAAAGTTAGGTTGAAAATGCTTGATTTTATTTATTTATTTTTTTTGTCTTAAAAAATTTCCCTCTAGGCCCTCTGACTTTATGCCGGACGTGTACAACATGTCTCCTTTTTAAACACAATTTGGAAACGCACAAAATATTCTCTACACAAGATCTGTTTCATGTCCAAAGCATAAGTTACTGTAAATCAAAACTAAACCAAGACCAAACCAGGTTTAGACTAACTTAGCCAGAATTAACCAGTATATTTATTTTCTAATGTTCTAATTTTCTGATCTGGCTTGTGAACGTTAAGTTGAATAGTTGAATATTTGACCCATTCTTAACAATAGCTAAAATAAGCTTTGTGTAATGCATAAGACACATTGCACAGAGTCTGAAACGGTCAGAAAATTCAGAATGAAACAACCAACCTAACAAAAAATTAAATGCTGTTGAGTGGCTTTACCCCATAGTTTCCATTGCTGTCTCTCTTGGCCCTGAAAGTAGCCAAAGAGCCGTAGTAGTGAGACGCAGAGGCCAGCGAGGACCATAGCAGCTGCAGTACGACGACTGTGGTGAAAAACATGATGAACACAGCCCGCTCCTTCTCCTGCCTCTACCTCAGCATCATTTATACCTGAACCTGCCCATTTACCGGCAACACATTGAGTAGAAACAAAGCACTCAAAACCAGTTTATCCAAAATCTGTGATAAACTTAAGAGGTAGGAAGGACATAAAACCCATGGGAAGTTGCAAAACACGAGGCTGCATCAGCGAGAACAGAGATCAGACGAGATTAAAACCCATATGGCAAATCATAACAAATGACTAGGGAAAGTCTTCATAAACATAATCATATACAATTGTTTTTACTGTAAAGTGTTGTCTGATGTACCTCAAATTTAACCCTAACCTCTTAAATGCATTTTAAAACATTTTTGCAAAACATAAACAATCTTTATTGAAGGCAAATAAAAAGCCACACCAGGTTTGTTCAGAGGAATGATAATACAGTTTTTCACTGAGGAGGTCTAATTAAGTGGTCTAACATTTACAAAAGATTTATTAAAACACCATTATAGAGGAAAATGCATGACAATGGGTGATTAGGTTACATCTGAATGAACATCTCTTCTAGTGAATAACTTAATTATACCTTTGCGTGTTTAAGCCTACAGAAGAATGTGGTCTATTATTTGATTTGTAAGAGTTTTTTGTGAAATATCGGGAAAAGACGTCCTTAAGTTTCACCCGCGTCATACTTTAACACAAATCATGCAACAATTGTTCAGAACGACACTCAACACTATTGAGGAAGTACGCAGCATACAGTATGTCAATATTTAAGACGCTATGTATCATTAGGAATAGGTTATGTGGCCAATCTGACAATTTTCAATATTTATATGCCTTATTTCAACTGCTGCAAGGTCGAGGTCTGTTCAAGCCTTGCTTAATATGTTGGTTGTTGTTTATGTTGCTTGGCACCCACTTGATGTGGAAAGTCCTGTGTTTTGTTGAGTGTTTTTTGGCTCACTGCAAACCATTATCTTTATAAAGATAATAAATCTACTATTACAAGGTCACACTCTTAGAATATGTATTTATTTTTAATTGATTCATTGTGTATTACTTTTATTGTATCACTGTGAAACCTTCAGCAGTGGTCCAAAGCCCTTTTTGATACAATTAATTTTCTTTTCAAAATGTAGAATAGAGTTTAGAGGATTGAGGGATATTGACAATACATATATACACATATACATATACATATACATATACATATACATATACATATACATACAGTATACATATACATATACACTCAACAAAATATAAACGCAACACTTTTGTTTTTGCTCCCATTTTTCGTGAGATGGACTTGAAGATATAAAATTCATTCCAGATACACAATATTACCATTTCTCTCAAACATTGTTCACAAATCTGTCTAAATGTGTGATAGTGAGCACTTCTGCTTTGCTGAGATAATCCATCCCACCTCACAGGTGTGCCACATCAAGATGCTGATCTGACATCATGATTAGTGCACAGGTGTACCTTATACTGCCCACTCTAAAAGGCCACCCTGAAATGTGCAGTTTTGTCTCACAGCAAAATGCCACAGATGCCACAAGCATTGAGGGAGCGTGCAATTGGCATGCTGACAGCAGGAATGTCAACCAGATCTGTTGCTCGTGCATTGAATGTTCATTTCTCCATCATAAGCCGTCTCCAAAGGCGTTTCAGAGAATATGGCAGTACATCCAACCGGCCTCACAACCGCAGACCACGAGTAACCACACCAGCCCAGGACCTCCACATCCAGCAGGTTCACCTCCGAGATCGTCTGAGACCAGCCACTCAGACAGCTGCTGAAACAATTGGTTTGCATAACCAAACAATTTCTGCACAAGCTGTCAGAAACCGTCTCAGGGAAGCTCAACTGCATGCTCGTCGTCCTCATCGGGGTCTTAACCTGACTCCAGGTTGTCGCGTAACAGACTTGAGTGGGCAAATGCTCAAATTCGATGGCGTCTAGCACGTTGGAGAGGTGTCTCTTACGGATGAATCTCGGTTTACATTGTTCAGGGCAGATGGCAGACAGCGTGTGTGGCGTCGTGTGGGTGAGCGCTTTGCTGATGTCATTGTTGTGGATCGAGTGGCCCATGGTGGTGGTGGGGTTATGGTTGGGCAGGCATCTGTTATGGACGAAGAACACAGGTGCATTTTATTGATGGCATTTTGAATGCACAGAGATACCGTGATGAGATCCTGAGGCCCATTGTTGTGCCATACATACATTAATATCACCTCATGTTTCAGCAAGATAATGCACGGCCCCATGCTGCAAGGATCTGTACACAATTCTTGGAAGCTGAAAATGTCCCAGTTCTTGCATGGCCAGCATACTCACCGGACATGTCACCCATTGAACATGTTTGGGATGTGCTTGACCGGCGTATACGACAGCGTGCACCAGTTCCCACTAATATCCAGCAACTTCGCACAGCCATTGAAGAGGAGTGGACCAACATTCCACAGGCCACAATAGACAATCTGATAAACTCTATGCGAAGAAGATGTGTTGCACTGCATGAGGCAAATGGTGGTCACACCAGATACTGACTGGTTCTTAGTCCCCAGACTGCTAATAAAGCAAAACAAAATGCACATTTCAGGGTGGCCTTTTATTGTGGGCAGTATAAGGTACACCTGTGCACTAATCATGATGTCAGATCAGCATCTTGATATGGCACACCTGTGAGGTGGGATGGATTATCTCAGCAAAGCAGAAGTGCTCACTATCACACATTTAGACAGATTTGTGAACAGTGTTTGAGAGAAATGGTAATATTGTGTATCTGGAATGAATTTTAGATCTTTAAGTCCATCTCATGAAAAATGGGAGCAAAAACAAAAGTGTTGCGTTTATATTTTTGTTGAGTGCACTGTAAAGCACTTTGTGTTACATGGTTTGTATGAAAAGCGCTTTATAAATAAAGTCTGATTTGATTTGATTTGAGTGTACATACAGTATACATATACATTTACAGTACAAACCAAAAGTTTGGACACACCTTCTCATTCAAAGACTTTTTTTTTTAATTTTCATGACTATGAACATTGTCGATTCACACTGAAGGCATCCAAACTATGAATAATCACATATAGTATAATACAGAACCAAAATGTGTGAAACAACTGAAAATATGTCATACTCTAGATTCTTCAAAGAAGCCACCTTTTGCATTGATTACTGCTTTGCTCACTCTTGGCATTCTCTTAATGAGCTTCAAGAGGTAGTCACCTAAAATGCTCTTCCAACAGTCTTGAAGGAGTTCTCAGAGATGCTTAGCACTCTGGAAATTCTTTTGCCTTCACTCTGCGGTCCAGCTCAGCCCAAACCATCTCGATTGGGTTCAGGTCTGGTGACTGTGGAGGCCAGTTCATCTGGCGCAACACACCATCACACTCCTTCCTGATCATTCATGGTTTGGATACCTTCAGTGTGAATCTACAATGATCATAGTCATGAAAAAAAAGAAGACTTTGAACGAGAAAGTGTGTCCAAACTTTTGGTCTGTACTGTATACATACAGTATACTGTAAATACATTACACACAACTTTTTCATTTTTATTTGCAATAATTTTCTTTGTAGCATAAAAAAATATATAGCGGTGCACCATTTGTGGTGTGGTTTGTTCTTAGCAATATATACTAAGTCATTTTGGTTCAGTCTAACCAGTGTTGCTTCTCGTATGATGGCGATGTTAGGTTAACTCCACATGTTAAAGTGTGGTGTTATTTTTACTTTCTGCCACACTATAAACAGTAAACCAATTTTAAGTGTCTTCAAAGATTTACACTATCATTCAAATTTTTATATATTGGTTAGTATAGGTGGAATCAGATGAAACGAGACACAAGATTGGGTCCATGAGAACAAGATGAGATTTTGACAGAATTTGCATCATTAGTTTCAAATCAGAATTTTAACCAAGCAAATTTAAAAATTATGATTTTAAGTACTTTTTTATTTTTATTACTTTTAGATTTAAATTCTAATGTCTCTGATACAGTTATTCCTGTCATTTGAATAGTTGGAGTTAAATCATTTGGCTGAACTGATTCGCTTTTCCGTGGGGGGTGGGTGAGGGTGGGGATAGATAATAATGGGAATCTGTGTTTCCAGAACCATGGAGTGACCGTTTTTCATGACCATTTTCAGTATGTAAACAAACGAGTGCGCCCTGTCTCATGATTTCTCAATCTCATGGACCCAAGCTTGTGGCTTGTCTTGTCTCGTAAAAGTTCTGAAAAGGGTTAAATCTGGCATATTTACATGCTGGACTAGCACTGCCCCATATTCAATAAATTGAACTAAACAAAAACTAGTTTCAGTGACTGTGATTGACAGATTAATTATCCAATCAGGGACACTCATTGTCTGCAGTGTGAAAACCAACATGGCTACTTATGACGAAAAAATACATGGAAAATATCAGACTCAATAAACGAAGCAAAAAAAAAATAAATAAATAAATAATGTGAGGTGAGTGAAGTTAGATTTTGGTCTAAATGATGAACCAATCAACTTGTTTCATCTGCGTCACACAAATGAACTAATCTGACTGTCGGCAGTTTGCTGAAGCGTGGGCTCTCGATCACAGGAAAGAAAAGAACAACACGAGTCCAAAAAGTCTGAAAGCACAAACAAACTGGAAAGACTGAATGAAGAAATGGTAAGTGACAGAATTTTTTGGTCTTTTTTTAACAAGAAAATCCTGTTTTGTTGTGTTCATGTTTTAAACATATCACAGCTCTATGTTAACATTATGCAGTTTTGTCAATATTGTGACACAGTTATTAAACACTATCTGCAATGTTGTGCAGTAGTAGACAGATGGCAGCATATGGTAAATTACCCATGTCCTAGAATCCACCCTTCAATAGAAAATCTAGTTTGACTAGTTGACTAAAAATCCTTAGTGCTCCTTGTGAACAATGTGGTTGGTCGTCACACTAGGGAGCTGAAGACTATTACATACTTTTTTATGATTCTGTAAATGTTGTTACATTTATAATCAGGAATTAAAATTTTAATCCTAAAATGACTTGAACTGGAATGAAAATTGTTCTTTTATTGACTGATTTCTATTGTTTTTTTAATTGTTAATTTAGGATCCCCATCCTAAATAATAGCTTACGCTATTCTTTCTGGAGAAAGTTGTGCTATCAGGTAAGCTACGTTTTATTAGGGCAGCAAGACTTTCTCTCCCTCCTCTCTTAATGTGATCTGCCTACATGCAAAGCAAAACCTTTTGCATACAAGCAGTACGCAAAGAAGCACAGGGGGGTGTAAAAAGAAGCATGTGGGGGGGGGGTGTTTTGGCCGCCTGTCGGGGCGTCAGCTTTGAAAAAATGCGCCAAAATACGCTTTAATGCGTGAATTTAGACGCTTAAACGCAATCAGGTCTGAAAGGAGCATTAGAAACAAGTTGTTGTCCTGTCTTTTTATTTGAAATGTATTTACCTCTTTGATTATGTATACTTTTATTCAGCTTGATGTTAAGCTCTGATGTTCTGTTGTTTTGACTGATTGATTTATTGATTGGTAGAATATGTAATGCTAACTCTGCCTATTATCTCCTCCCTTGTACTTACAGTTGAACCCATGAATAGCAGCACTAAATTAAACAAGCGTGTCCCCTCAAGTTCCCGTGTCCTGTGGCTTTATTGCTACTACAATCTAACCCTTTGTTTGATTTATTGGTGGCACAAACAGTCCTTATTTGGACTCTAAGACAATTTATTCTAAACATAACGTACAGATTAAAAAACCCTGATACACTCACTTTAAAAAAGTACATCAGATACAATACCAGAATTGAATGGGAACCAATTTGACACCCTGTTAAGGCTTTTTTACTCATTCTAATTCATTTTGAGTTTTTTATTCATTAAATTTTTTTTAATCAACATTTTTAACATACACAGAAAATTAAAAAAAAATACATGTTGCAATAAAATACAGTACCACTTGGCAATTCTAAAGTTACTGATTAATAATTGTATTTATAGGATTTTAAACTGTTTTTATTTGAATCACAATTGCCTTATCTCTTAACATGACATGAAACATCTCATCAAGTATAATACAAACCCAAGAAAAGTAAATTTTAAGTATAAAAAATGTGGCTCATCGCAGGCCATTCATAGTTCTAGTTTTCGTTTGAAGACAGAGGTTGGTATTTGACACCTGATTTCCTGACTTTGTAAAAGAGGACTCCACAGATCATTCCCACAGCGGCCAAAGCACAACCAGTGATGAAGACCAGGTTGAGGTTCAAGTTCAGGCCTGTAGGAAAAAACAAGGTGTGTTATTTAAACATTGCATTGACCAGAAATCATGCTTGTCTTTTTTACTGGTTATCCTTTGTATTTTGTCATTCATGTACCTGAGTTTTCTGCCGCCACAGATCTCTTCAGACGCAGAGGACCCTGGGACACATAGTGGGTTCCTGACTGAATGGCTGCCTCTCTTCTGGATCTTCTTGATCCATTGGGCAGGCATCCTCTAGAGCAGCGAGTGTTTGGGTTTCCAGCCTCACACATCAGCACTGTACAGCTGATGTACACCTAAAGGTGTTTAAAAAATGCTGATAAGTAACTTTGTACAGATTTTAAAATTGTAAAATGAATAAAGTCAAAAGTGAAAATCAAATCTTCTGTACATCATTGTAGTGATTCATTCAGCTGAATACCTGGTCATGAAGACCAATGAACTTGAAGGCCTCAATGCTGAATTTGAATTCTCTGGCGTTACTTCTTGCATAGACAATGAGCGTCGGGTCTTTGTTGCAGCTGTGTAAAAAGCACAGACAGAAATAGATCTTTAAGATTCTAGAGTCAACAAATGCACACATTAAAGTCCCTACACAACACAGGACAGTTACACAACATGTCAAGCATGATCAACATGTCAAGCGGACAGGCTACTCAGGCTAAATAAAATGATTTTGTTGGGGACCCTTTATTTTGGTGTTTATAATAAATCTACATTTTATATGCAGTTTGCACTTCAATTAAATAGCTTTTTTATATTTACCCATTCTCAATGAGGATGTATGGATGGGGGTAGTTGGCAGTGTCGTAGGGAGCAGCTGTGCAAGACTCCACAAACAGCACTGTGTTGGTGGCTGTAGTAGTGGCCTCAATCTCCATGTAGATGCGATCACCCACGTCATACTCCAGTGGGTAGAGCCGGGGGTCAATCCTAGAGGCGAACTGCTGAGATGGGTAGAACTCAAACTCATAGGTGAGCTTACCAAAGCCCTTGTCCCACACTGTCACGTTGTCTCTGTGAGCGCTGAATGTGAAAGTCACATTTCCTTTTTTGGCGTACTGACAGTAGAACTTCATTTCCACCTGATGTCTTCTGGTGACTAAGGCTGAGCGATCGTCCACTGTGGTGATCTCATTCTTGAAAAGCAGATTTTCGTCATCTTCCTGCAAAGACACACAATTAACTATCAAAATTATGACAAACAATAACTTGTATTGATGATTGCAGAGGGTTGGATAAGATGGAGACATTGATATTCAGTCCAGTGTTTCCCCTATCATTCTCTAGGCAAGATAACGCACCCAGCCAACAGAACAAGCCTACCTGCCTATCATTTTTTAGCATTCAAAGTCATCAATTACCAATATTTCAAAACTCACGTAGGCTTTTATTTTTCTATTCACCCTATTCCGCCCTGCCCACTTTTCAACTCAATTCTACAGGCTAAACACAGCTAAACAGGAAGAACACTGACAAGAAAAGTGGGTGGGGCAGAATAGTGCACATATGCAACCATACCAGCCCTGCTAAACCAACAAACCTTGGCAAAACACTGCAGCAACGTTTTGTAAAAAAAAAAAAAATCATCTTTTTTTCTTTTATTTTAGTTGAGTAACATTTTTGTTGAACTAACAGTACTTTTACTTTAGATTTTCTTTGAGCAAATTTATTTGACAATGTAAATTGATCTGTGTTTTGGAGAATCTACCAACCTGACTTCAAACAGAACTTGAACTTAACCAGTTATAAAAACGTCTTAACCCATGATTATTTATGTCTTTGTTTTTTACAGTTTACCTCAATCTGGGTGCCACAGGCGTTGAGGGGAACAATAGCAACGATGTGAGTGCTGTTGGAGTGAGTTTGGAGGCTGCAGACACTGTTGCTGGGATCAGTCAGACGCAGATGATCATAATGGATTCGAGGTAATGTGGCCTTCTCCACCTCCACAATCATTGAAGATTCATGACATGTGACCACTGTTTTCACTGAAATTGAAGAAACATACAATCAGCAGGGCTCTACTTCTGCTCCTATTGCTAGTTTTTTTTGGCAAGAGTGAATTTACAAACCTAGATCATTTGTAACATTCACCAACACACATCTCATCTCTGTTTGGTAAACTGAAGATCTGAATACATTAAAAACAAATTACTTAAGTGAATGTAGTTAAGTATGATTTATTTTTTAGAATTATATGAAAACAATAAATCTATTTTACCCATATTTAAATTCAACAACAAAGCAGATAGGAAAGTAGTTTCCAATGTCCTCATGAATAGGAGTCCATCTGAGGGTAAATTCATCTGCAGTGGTTCTGTGCTTGGTGATGTTCAATGGCCCACTCATTATTATGTTGTCAGGTCTGTTCGGTAGAAAGTTTGATAAATATTTTACATATACCAAGTTTTGTTTTGCTTGGTTTGCACTTTTGGCTCACTTACTGTGAATATAGAGCTTGTGCCTTGACTCTTATTTCAACTTCTAGTCCAGCTGCTGCCAGAATAACCTCTCCATCTCTTGGTGTTGGATGAACAAACTGTGGTAAATAGTATCCTTCAGCACAACTGGGAACCTGTGAGTCCACTAAAAACAAACTTTAATGTTAGAGAGTTTCATTTATGTATTAGTTTTTCTCAGCTGCTTTGACTCACTTTTTGAAACTTGTTTTTTAGATAGATAGATTAACTTTTAGAATGGACAAGTGTCAACGCGATTGAGAAAAACTGTAACACATTGTATTGATTTTGACTAACCAAAGCACTGTGCACATAGCATTATTATAAACATAGACAGAAAAACAATAACATCGCTCTAAAATAAAACTTACCTTGGAAAACAAATTGCAATGGAAGTACACTGAATGGAGCATTCCAGGTTCCATAGGATGAGTGGTGCCATGGTGTTGTTGTTTGAGGCCATGGTGTTGTAACTGGATTCCATGACGTTGTTCTGGTGGTGGTGGTAGTGGTGGTGGTTCTAGTTGTGGTGTAGTACCCCCAGTTCCACCACATGGGGTAGTAGGAGGAGGAGTTGTTGTTGTGGGGGCAGCAGTGGTAGTAGTGGTGGGGAAAGCAGTAGTGGTGGGGGCAGCAGTGGTAGTAGTGGTGGTTCTAGTTGTGTACCACCAGTTCCACCATATGGGGGTAGTAGGAGGAGTTGTTGTGGGGGCAGCAGTGGTAGTAGTGGTGGGGAAAGCAGTAGTGGTGGGGAAAGCAGTAGTGGTGGGGAAAGCAGTAGTGGTGGGAAGCAGTGGTGAAAGCAGCAGCTTGTCTCTTTTTTCGTGATGTCCTGTATCTGGAAGACCTGGTTCCATCTGAATAGTGAAGTTCAACATTTTGACGTGGAAAGTCCTCCACCACTAACTCAAATCCATGAACCCCGAGAGTTCCATAGGGGTTATAATGCAATGTGCATGTAGCCTGAGAAAACACATGCAGAGTGGATTCTCAATTTGTCCTTTCCCAAAACATGATGTATTTTCACTCTATTATGTGTAATTATTCATTGCTGCATCTACGATTATGATGCATTTAACTTAAGTGTGACATGCATGACAAAAAAATAAATAAAATCTAACCAACATTGCACTCCTTAAGCTGCCCACACACTACACGACTGTTTGCTCATTTTCCCATGTTAGTTTCAGTCGCACTTAGTCACGCCTAGTCGAGATTAGTTGAAGCTAGTTGAAGCCAGTCGCAGTTGTGTCACTCGTGTAGTGTGGGTATCTGCGACTGGACTGGCGTTCCAATCGTGTAGTTTGTGGCAGGTCTAGACTAGACTAGACTCCAGTCGCAGGTTTTTAAACACGTTGGAATTATAAGCCCGATTTTTGCCTCGCTCGGGTGCTGTTCACCGTTTATGAGGCTCCTCTGGGCAAACACGGAGCCCAGCGCTAATGAAAACAGCCGAGGAGGCACTGGAAACAACGTGTGAGGTTAAACTTTCTGCTTACATCTTTTCTGAAGGAACAAGCGCAAAAACAGCGATAACGGTGAGGCACAGAGGGAAATTCTCTCTACGTGTCAACTGGACCGTGTTCAAAATGCACACACTTACACCTCTGATGACCAAAACAACAGCAGCGCACCATAGACACATGTATCAGCGCACTCTCCTCTCTCTCTCTCCCTCCTCTCTCCACAAGGCTTCTGCAGACGTCCTCCTCACTCCAAACAACACAAGTTTTCTTCTGATAAAATCTCATAAAAGTAACGCATCCACGTAAAATCCAAAGGGGAAAAATGTCCAACTTCGTCACCCCTTTGCCATTTCTAGTGTGTTTGTGCCGGTGTTATGGTTATTTCGGCATCCCTTCCGGACGTGTACGGTCACATGACCTGTTTAACCAATGAAAAGTGTCCACTTATGGCAAAAATAAATAAATAATGATTACGCTAAAACAAAACTTTTTTATTATTATTTCTATCTTGTAGAAATTATTAACCAAAAAACAAAAAAATAATATTAAAAAAAAAAAAAGTTCATTAAAAATCGAATAAAAAATAAATCCAAGCACTAAATTCAACTCTTTTATAAACTGCGTTGCATTGTTGTTTTGTGCATTATTGTTCTGCTGATTGAGTAATCCTGTTTTCAGTTGCCAGTCACAGTTGTGTAGTTTGTGGTCTCAGTCATGTAGTGTGTGGTCTCAAACATTCTAGAATCACTCTCAGTCCAGTCGTGTAGTGTGTGGGCAAGACTTGCATTCTAATTAGTCACAACTGGAAAGTTGTGTAGTGTGTGGCCAGCTTTATTATAGACCAAGTTCTATGCGTTAATTTATATCATGTTTGGTCACTGGTGCTGCTTGAACCTGCCTATATAAATATATCTTTTTGTGTACATTACATATGTACTAGGGCAGGGTATTGCCAAGAACCTTTCGATATGATATATATCCCAAAACAGAGGTCACGACATAATACATACCTCGATACACGTTTATATACCATATGTATGGACATTTTTTTTTCTGACCAAAATAAGAAAATATTATAAACAGAAAGATATCGTGTACTGCATGTAAAAATGTTAGTATTTTGATACACCAAGTTTGTTTTAATATCTTCTCGATACATCGAGTACAGCCCTATGTACTGTCGTTTTAATACTGTATATAGTCTTTATCTAACAACTGCACATGCACTGTATTGATATAACAAAGAGACTAGTCTAACTTTTACTCACCTTTATCTTTATTCTTTAATGTCTAGAACATGTTTTTTTGCTGTCTGTTGCTGGCAAACCTACACCTCGCCCAGGGACTACAGTTGAAATTGAACTTTGTAGCTAAAACTGACACATTTACATACATTTTCATTAATGTTCTTTGTGCACTGTCTCTACTCAAATAAATGTAAAGGTTGTATGGAGAATTTTTCAAATCCAACAGCTGCTTGCTATTTTTCAAAAGATGCACGTGTTTCTCCTCCCAGGGCCACGCCCTTCACTGCTAAATGGGCCAATGAGTTACTTAAAAACACAATAGATAATGTTTTACTGGCCTCATCTTGTCCTCAGTTTATAGATTTTTATAATTATTTTTTTTGTTTAGCATAAGTTCAAGGCTGTTACAAATCTATGCAACTGTTTGACCAAGACTGACAACAAAAAACTTTTGAAAATCCTCCATACAACCTTTAAATAAATAAATAATTAAAACTGCAAAATTAAGGATTTAGTTAACACATCATGATGAATTTAAGTCAGATTAGGAGGCATATGACTACATTAACTACATTTTTCAGTAAAAAAAAAAAGTGACTGATTCTATTTAAGATTTCACTAAATATTTAACTTGGTTTTAGTTTGGCTGTTTTTATGAGGTTTATAATTGGTTTATTTTTTGTCCAGCAAACCTAAAATGAAATTTGAAAAATACATATGAAATGGGTTTTAAAAGATTTTTTTTTCTGTGCAGTTTCACATTTTTTAAATCATTAGATTGAAAAGGTTTTAGCAGGTGTAAACCACCAAGCTGCCATTAATATTCAAATACTTTACCTGATCTAGGTAGAATCCATTCTGTGATCTACAGTCATAGCATTCTGAAGCAGCACGCATTCCATATCTGCATCTGACAACATCTCCGTCAGGGTCAAAAGAAAAAAGTTTGTAGGATCGTCTGCAGTTCTGAGGGAGTCTTGAAGAAACAGAAAAAGTATTTAGTTACATACAACCACTCGCAAACACTGTCTCATTCACTAGATTATGGAGGTTTACATATTTTGTGTGGTGTGTATTTATAGTAAATGGTTATCACCTCTCTGTTTTGCATCTGTTCACTATTTGAGAAGCTAAGCAAGGACCTGAGAAAGTAGCATTGCTTTTGCCTGACCAGCCAGTCCTACACGCTTGACAGACACTGTGCAAAGAGTAAGGGTTGGGATCAGAGCGCGGGATCAATCGAGGACGGGCTTCGAGCGGAATCAACCATCACAGAAACCGAAATCCCGATGCAGCACGCGCTAACAGGTGTTATAGAAATATGTAGCGCAAGGATTTTTTCAATGGAGCATTGATCTATATGAAGGCCTGAACGCGGTTTGCTGCTACGTTTGATTGATACGTCCTAATTGTTTAAACCGAAGCTATAGCGAAACAATGATCTATCAGCTAGTCGCGTCTTTTTTTGACGGTTAAAAAGTTTGAATTGCGGGGGGGGGGGGGGGGCGTTGTGATGGATCGTTACTTGGACGCGAAATCGTTGGCTATCTTTAGTTCAGACTTTCATTCAAGAATGTAAGGTGACTATCAGCAGCATGTTTTTAGTTGTAACTTACGTAGAAAGGACAATGGCGATATCTGGAGATTGGTTTGGCCTTTTCGTATCTGATCGTCTGCCTAAATCTATTGAAGCTAAAACACTCCAAGATGGATATGCGACTGGGGTGTGGAGGTAGACCCAACAACAGCTTGATTCCCTGTAAATGGCAATATATTAGCTAATACAACATATATAGGCCTATAAGAATCAACAAATATGTAATGAATGAAAACCTACAATGTTTGAAAGGTTTGTTACTTGAGAGGACTTTTAAAGCAACTGCTTCTGTTTGACACCATGCGCCTGAGTTGGTAGGGCCATTGCTGCTGCTGTCGATTAAACCCAGGTCTAGTTGTCTGTTGTAGCCACAAGTGCTGGACGGACCATAACAGCCTCCGTACTGGTACTGACAATTGCGGAAAGTGGCCTTGTGCCGGAGTTCCACCTGTCAAGAATGTGTGTAAAATAAATACTCAAATTTCAGTTCAACTAAAATATGCACACGTTAAGTAATGACAGGGAATCAGATAATGCTTGATTCAAATTCTTTGTTGTATGTCTTTCTCAATGACACTTCATTCCTCTACAGGCCTACAAGCATGCGAGTGTGTGTGATTGGTGGTATCAGACCTCATTCAATCCACCACAAGATGCTGTTTACAAAAAGTACATTTCTATTATTGAACATTAAAAAAATATGAGGTAATTAATGTCGACAAATTCAAGCCTGTTAGCCTTATTTAGATAAAACAAAGATATAAAAACATTCAGGTGGAATTGCATTAAAAAATAAAAGTAAGTTATATGAAATAGTCTTACCCCATAGTTTCCATCACTGTGAGTTTTGGAACGAAAGGTCACAGTTCCTCCTAAAAAGTGAGTTGCAGAGGCCAGCGAGAGCCACAGCAGCTGCAGAATGACGACTGTAGTGGAAAACATGATGTCCACACCACAGCTCTGTTGTCGCATCTGACTGCCTCTACCTCAGCATCATTTATACCTTTCACATCCTTTATAATCTCTGGAATGTGTTAGTATATCGAAGCAACGAGAAAGCTGCAAAACTGGTTTAGTGGAATGAAGGAAATAAAACACGGTCAGTTTTACAGTAAGCGTCGGTCAGGTGTTTATTCTAAGAGGTGGTTTCTTAGGGTTAGCCCTTTTTGCACGCGAGCAAATGCTTGATAAATAAGGACCTTAATGAATCAGATATTGTGACAACTCTGACTGTGAAGCAACATGTGTTAACATTTTTTTTTTTTTTTTGCAAGAATCACACAAATTAATAGCTTATATAAAAAAAAAACACAAAAAACACAGAACTGTTTTTCTCTGATTAACAGTTCTCACATATGATGTTTGTCAAAGCATTAAAAAAGAGATATTTGGCATGAAAATGGCTTTAAAAACATTTGATTTGCTGAAATTTTGCATAAACCCTGAAATGTTTAATTTGCATTTAATGTAAATCGCAGTTTTCCTAAAGTTTGACTGAGTTGACTGAGTTCAGAAGCACTTTATTTCTTTCATTTCATTAATCAAGTTTTGCCACTGTTGAGTGACAATGTGCTTTACTGGCACTGAAGTTATTCTTTCATGATTCAGCGCTTAGTGTTTTCTTATCACTCGTACTATCTATTTGTGTATTCCAATGGTTGAATGACAATCAAAAATGCAGATGTTCTTTTTCATTTATGGTAAAACTCTCACGGTGTGGATGCAAGAATAATGTCCTCCATTTGCCAAGGTGGCCAGTACTTAGTTTTAGGATACTTTGCAAGGAGTGAGTCTGGTCTCCACTCCCTCCATCACATCTTGCACCGTGCAATGAAGTTAGTTTATTTGTGTGACGCACATGAAATCATGGCGCTCAGTGGTCGTCTGTCATTTAGAACAAAATGTAACTTCACTCCTCTTAGTTTTTTTTGCTTCTCTTATTGATTCTGGAGAAATATGCAGTGTTTGTTTTGATAAGCACACCCTTGCAAATCATCTGTCAATCAAGCCCTTTGCAACTTGGAAGATGAACTGGCCAGACTATACCTTAGAAATATATTAACTGTATCTTTACAAGTACTTTTCAGAGTACAGGTAGTTTTATAGCAGCTTGCTTTTACTTTTATGAAATTTTTGATAACCGATAATTAGCCCTCTGCTCTGGCCGATGATAACTTTAGGGCAGATCTAAGTGACAAATGTCACTTGATTTTAAGCAAACATCTGCTCTCTGCTGCCTCCTGCTGGAAAAATGAGAAACACTGGCTCACATTTGACAATGTACCTTTGCCTTATTTGAAAACTACTATGTTGTAGGTCTGATGAACTGTGCTCTACTGCTGAAGTTGCTTGGTTCTGGAACAACTGATACTACTTGAGATAATTTTTTTTTTTTTTTTTTTTTTTTTTTTTTTTTTTTTTTTTTTTTTTTTTTTTTTTTTTTTTTTTTTTTTTTTTTTTTTTTTTTTTTTTTTTTTACTCACCTTGAGGAATTTAATTTGAAGCAACAGTAAGTTTTGGTTTCTTTTTCCACTGTGAGTAAATTCGAAAGACAAAATATTGTTAAAATTGTTTTATTTAGTTTTTACTTATGTATTTGTGCTTTTGTGTGATTTGTGAAAGCAGGATTTTGTGCATTTTTGTTGTAATAGATTAACTTCACTTCTTGTTCTCAGTTATGACTAGAGTCAATCAGAAGCGAAAGCAAAACATAAAAAGCCTCAGCTTCATAGAGCCCAGACACTTGTTTGTGCTCCAAAGACGCAAAAAACGCTTGAGTTTCAATTTTTGATGATTTTTAGTCAGTGTTTTAAGGAAAATAGGCCAAAATGAACTTAATATTTTACATTTATTTAACACTAGAACAGTATATTTGTATTTAAGTTGATGTTAACCTCTGACGTTGCCCAGTTGATTTGATTGATTAATGAATCATGGCTTTCTAATTGTGTCCAAGATTTTCTCCCTTGTATTTGGGTTGAACCCATTTTTAGCACAAAGGTAATCAAATCATGTGCAGTGTTGTCTTGTGCTCGACTGTGTCCTGCTGTGCCTCTTTCCTGCACCACACAATCTATTTTTAAACCTGAGCAACACTGAACCACCCTGTCATGATGATGTCTGTTTTAATGAAATTTGCAGTCCAACCCTCGTTTCCCACAGAGGTAAAACAAAGATCACGGTGGCACAAGCTATCACGTTTGATTCATTTTCTATGATACTGGATGCAACTTACTGATCAAAAAAGTCTGCTAACTTGTCAGAAGAAGGCTCAGCTTAGTTGTACTGTGGATGAATCACTTATGAAAACTACCACATAAATGCAATCTTTTTGTGTCATCTTTTATTTATTTTTTTACTCATTTCAATTAATTTTGAGAGTGGGATTCACTCAATCATTAGCTTGACCCACATATTGAACACAAAAAAAAACAAAAAAAAAAACATAAGAATTAAAAAAAAACAGTTACTGAATAATAATAGTCCTTATAGGATTTCAAACCATTCGTAATTAAATCATCTTATCTCTTTCTATGTGGAGTTTGCATGTTCTCCCTGTGTCTGTTTGAGTGTTTTGGTTTCCCCACTAAATTCCCATCACTCAAATTGCTCATAGTGTCTCCCTTCCCCTAGAACTACAATTGGAAATCAGCTGTAAAGGTAGAATCTGGTACAAGTATCTCTGCCATTGTGCTTGTAGTTGTACAGCCTTACTGTACCTTATTTGACTAACATGGCGCCTGTGTAGCAGCCAGCCATAAACTGAATTTTCCTCTTGATCATAAACATTTGTCAATCTATTTATGATATGACTGAAGTTTAATACAAATAATTTCAAAGCAGTACAATGAAGTAAATTTTATGTGTTAAAGATCGAAGCATCATTTGCAGACCATGTGCGTTTCTAATGGTCATTTGAAGACAGAGGTTGGTATTTGACACTTGATTTCCTGACTTTGTAAAAGAGGACTCCACAGATCATTCCCACAGCGGCCAAAGCACAACCAGTGATGAAGACCAGGTTGAGGTTCAAGTTCAGGCCTGTAGAAACAAACAAGATGTGTAATTTAAACATTGCATTGACCAGAAATCATGCTGGTATTTTTGACCGGTTATCTTTTCTGTTTTGTCACTCATGTACCTGAGTTTTCTGCTTCTAAAGATCTCTTCATACGCAGAGGGCCCTGGGACACATAGTGGGTTCCTGACTGAATGGCTGCCTCTCTTCTGGATCTTCTTGATCCATTGGGCTGGCATCCTCTAGAGCAGCGACTGTGTGGGTTTCCAGCCTCACACATCAGCACTTTGCAGCTGATGTACACCTACAAGTGTTTAAAAGGAGGCTGATAAGTAACTTTGTACAGATTTTAAAATTATAAAATGAATGGATAAAGTCAAAATTGAAAATCAAATCTTCTGTACATCATTGAAGTGATTCATTCAGCTGAATACCTGGTCATGAAGACCAATGAACTTGAAGGCCTCAATGCTGAATTTGAATTCTCTGGCGTTACTTCTTGCATAGACAATGAGCGTTGGGTCTTGGTTGCAACTGTGTAAAAAGCACAGACAGGTCAAGAAATGTCTTTTTTTTGTGTTTATAATATATCTCCATTTTATATACAGTACAGTTTACACTCCAATGAAATAGCTTTTTATAATTACCCATTCTCAATGAGGATGTATGGATGGGGGTAGTTGGCAGTGTCATAGGGAGCAGCTGTGCAAGACTCCACAAACAGCTCTGTGTTGGTGGCTGTAGTAGTGGCCTCAATCTCCATGTAGATGCGATCACCCACGTCATACTCCAGTGGGTAGAACCGGAGTCAAACCTAGAGTCGAACTGCTGAGATGGGTAGAACTCAAACTCATAGGTGAGCTTACCAAAGCCCTTGTCCCACACTGTCACGTTGTCTCTGTGAGCGCTGAATGTGAAAGTCACATTTCCTTTTTTGGCATACTGACAGTAGAACTTCATTTCCACCTGGTGCCTTGTGGTGACTAAGGCTGAGCCATCGTCCACTGTGGTGATCTCATTTTTGAAAAGCAGATTTTCGTTGTCTTCCTGCAAAGACAGCAACATCATTAACTATCAGAATCATGACAAAGAATAACTTGTATTGATGATTGCAGGCGGTTGGTAAGATGGGACATTGATATTCAGTCCAGTGTTTCCCCTATCATTCTTAGGCAAGATAACACACCCAGCCAACAGAACAAGCCTACCTGCCTATCATTTTTTAGCATTGAAAGTTCTCAAATATTACCAGTAATTCGATACTCTCATAAGCCTTTATTTTTTTTATTCACCTTATTCCGCCCTGGCCACTTTTCTTGGCAGTGCTCTTCCTGTTAAGCTCTGTTAAGGTAGCTAACATGTTAGCCTGTCTGTTTTGAAGGCCAATCCATGGATGTTCTAATTATACTTCCAAGGGCCAATCTCAAATAGATATGACAATTTAAAAAAACAGCAACTGAATTCTACAGACTAAACACAGCTAAACAGGAAGAACACTGCCATGAAAAGTTGGAGGGGCAGAAAAGTGCACAAATGCGAGTTGAATAGCGCACGTATGCAAAAAAAACAAACAAACCAACAAACAAAAACAGTTCTGCTACACACAAACCTTGGAAAAACACTGCAGTTTGTCAATTACTGACTGGAACATACTTTACTCTTACTTGGGTAATATTTTTATTGAACTAACAGTACTTTTACTCAGGGGCGTAGCACCAAATTCGGGGCCCCAGGTACAAACTTTGTTGATGGGCCCATAATTTTGAGTTTTAATTTTTAATCCGCTCTCGTTATTTTGAGTTTAATTTCCATGTGGAAATCGCAATTATGTTAAGTGTTACTATTGGGGTTTATGCCGGTTTAAGCAGATCAAATTAAAACCTTTATTTTTTCTAACGTCATAACCGACTACAAAATAAGACATTTGTGTCAAACTTTGGAACCATTGCATTCACTTGCATGAAGATAGGAATAAAATGGAATGTGTTTTAAACATAAGCTAACTTGTTTTTAAAGATAAAAACATGTCTAAATTATGCTAAAAATATACTTAAAACAACCTTTTGATATTTTGACAATTTATAATGTTGCTGGATTGAAAAGTCTGTGATATATTGAAAATATTTGCCACTAAATCTTGTGAATTGGCATATTTTTTTTAACTAATCTTTTTGGTTCAAACCCTAGCTATTTGTTCAGTAAGACCTGCAAACTCTTGCTTAAAATAATATAATCTCTAGCTGTTTTGTTTGTTAATAATTTAGTCATTAAATATTCCTCTTTATTCGATTTTCTTTCGTCAAAGTCTATTTGCTATGTTTAAAGGGGTGATAGAGAACAATTTACTTATTTAGAGTAACGATATCTGTCTCTCGAGTTAAAATGACCTGCTTTTGGGGCCTTTTCATGCACTGGGCCCCGGGGAAACTAGCACCACTTACCCCCCCAGTCCGACACCCCTGCTTTTACTTAACAAAAGGGTTAACCCAGCATTATTTATTTGTTTATTTTTACAGTTTACCTCAATCTGGGTGCCACAGGCGTTGAGGGGCACTATTGCGACGACGTGAGTGCTGTTGGAGTGAGTTTGGAGGCTGCAGACACGATTGCTGGGATCAGACAACTGCAGATGATCATAATGGATTCGAGGTAATGTTGCCTTCTCCACCTCCACAATCATCGAAGATTCAAGACATGTGACCACCATTTTTACTAAAATTGAAGAAACATACAATCAGCAGGGCTCTACTTTCTGCTTCTATTGCTATTTTTTATTTTTTTTTGCAAGAGGTGCATTTACAAACCTAGATCCTTTGTAACATTCACCAACACACATCTCATCTCTGTTTGGTAAACTGTAGATCTGAACACATTAAAAACAAATTATTTAAGTGAATATACGTAGTTAAGTATGAATACTTAATTTCTTCCAGAATATATATGAAAACAAAAATCAAACAAAATACTAAATATACCCTGATTTAAATTCAACAGCAAAGCAGATAGGAAAGTAGTTTCCAATGTCCTCATGAGTAGGAGTCCATCTGAGGGTAAATTCATCTGCAGTGGTTCTGTGCTTGGTGATGTTCAATGGCCCACTCATTATTATGCTGTCAGGTCTGTTCGGTAGAAAGTTTGATAAATATTTTACATATACATAGTTTTTTTTTTCTTGGTTTGCACTTTTGGCTCACTTACTGTGAATAGCGAGCTTGTGCCTTGACTCTTATTTCAACTTCTAGTCCGTCTGCTGCCAGAATAACCTCTCCGTCTCTTGGTGTTGGATGAACAAACTTTGGTAGATAGTGTCCTTCAACACAACTGGAAGCTGGTGGGTCCACTAAGAATAAACTTCAGTGTTAGAGAGTTTCATTCATGTATACATTGTATGTATAGATCTTGACTAACCAAAGTACTGTGCACATTAGACATAAAAGCAATAACATTGCTTTAAAATAAAACTTACCTTGGAAAACAAATTGCAATGGAAGCGCACTGAATGGAGCATTCCAGGTTTCATGGGATGATTGGTGCCCTGGTGTTGTTTGAGGCCATGGTGTTGCAACTGGAGGCCATTTCATTCTAGTTGGACTCCCTGGCATTGTTCTGGTGGCGATAGTGGTGGTTCTAGTTGTGGTGTAGTACCACCAGTTCCACCATATGGGGGTAGTAGGAGGAGGAGTTGTTGTGGGGGCAGCAGTGGTAGTAGTGGTGGGAAAACCAGTAGTTGTTTTGGGGGCAGCAGTGGTAGTGGTAGATCTTTGGTACCACCAGTTCCACCATAAGGGGGTAGTAGGAGGAGTTGTTGTGGGGGCAGCAGTGGTAGTGGTAGATCTTTGGTACACCCGTTCCACCATATGGGAGTAGTAGGAGGAGTTGTTGTGGTGGTAGTAGTAGTTACGACTCTTTTTTCGCTCTCTTTTTTCGTGATGTCCTATATCTGGAAGACTTGGTTCCATCTGAATAGTGGAGGTCAACTCGTTGGTGTGGAAAATCCTCCACCATCAACTCAAATTCACGAACGCCTTCGGTTCCATAGCCCACGTAGTTCAATGTGCATGTAGCCTTAGAAAACATAAATGCAAAATGGATTCTCAATCTATCTTTTTCTAAAAATAGGAAGTTTTAATTTGTAATTTATTACTATTTGTATGTTTATGGTACTGTTAAATGTAACAAGAATGTATGCCCAATTTGATACTTTGACAAGGTTTATAATTGTCTTTTGGCCAGCAAATATGACATACAGTATGTAGACATAATACTGGATCTGTTACCTAGCAACTGCATTGCAAACATGTCTTTATCTTCAAACTGTCACTAATTGTACTTTTAGTTATTATCATTTAATTTCGTTTATCATAAGTCGAGGCAGACTCTGCAAAAAGGAGGAAAGAAAGGGCTGCTCTGCCCTGTTCTTTCGTTACACATGCTAAGCCCCGCCCCTTCCCCCTCTCGCACACGAAGCCCTGCCCCTTTCTTCTCATTGGGTATGGAAATGATTTAGCCTGTATACTACATGTGTCTGATAATAGCACAAAGCCCAGTCCTAATGAAAAAGGTTAATAATAAACAAATAATAAACAAATAATATATTAAAATACTAATATTTTAATAATATCAAAAAGAAAAACATAAATTAAAGAGTAATATTTAAAAGTTAGAAATCCTATCATATAAAAAAAAAATTAAAGTTGGCACTGTGTTATCAAAATCTGCATTGAGTATCGAGTAGAGATCGGCCGGACGATATATCGGGCCAATGTTTGACTTTTTTATGATATCAGCCTCAATTTTGGTCTTCAAGACCGATTTTTAAAATTTTTTATTTTTTATTTAATTTCTTTATAGTTATTCAGTTTCACATTTTTGTAATGAAAGAAACTAGAAAACATTAATTATCGTAAAGAAAAAGTCAGTTTTTTGATCAGACACCGCCTGGGCAGCCATAGCCAGAAGGACCCCTACACACACTAGAGCGGGGGAGGAGCATTAAGCGCCTCAGCACCAAAGTTGAACGGAGAGAAAAACATGGTAAGATTCTTTTCTCTCTCAACATACTTGTATATTTCTGCATTAATGCTTAGCGGCAATAATTTTTCAAACTTTTGCTTGCAAGTCCTCTGTAGCCATCACCAGGTGTTTGTTTACAAAAACGCACGCACGTGCTTTTTTGCTTTCCTTTTGTCGTGCTGTTGGCAGCACTCGGGAAAACGACACGCTGTCATCAAAAGGGTGAAAAGAACATGCAGAATTGCATATCGGCCACTGAAATCGGCATCGGCTGGTCAAATCGCGTAAAAATCGGCATCGGCCACCCAAAAACCCATATCGGTCGATCTCTAGTATCGAGTTTTTTTTCCAAGTATCGAATCGAGTTTGAAATTTTAGTATCGTGACAACACTAGTCCAAATCCACTGACCACAAATGGCACAGAAGTTAAGATTTGACAAATTAATATCTGTAACATTTTTATTTTGCAAAATCATTGCTTAAGCTCACTGGAAACTGTCTCAATTATGTGTATATTAGAGAGATTCAGTTTTAGAATTCAAAGTACTTCCTGTAGTTTTCAACTTTTTTTTCCTAAATAGCAACTTAGCTGCTGTAAAGACTATCACAAAAAAAAAAACTTTTTTTTTTGTTTGTTTGTTTTTGTGGAAACATTTGATAATTTGTCATATGGGCTTTAACAGAAAAAAAAATGTAGTTGTCAAAACGTAGTTAAAAAATTTGGAGCAGGGTAAAATCACCAAGCACCATTACTATTACCGGTAAATGCTTTACCTGGTATAATTGGAATCCATTCTGTGATCTACAGTCAGAGCATTCTGAAGCAGCACTCATTCCATATCTGCATCTGACAACATCTCCATCAGGGTCAAAAGATATAAGTTTGTAGGATCGTCTGCATTCTGAGGGAGTCTTGAAGAAACAGAAAAAGCATTGAATTACATACACTCTATTGTTTCTTCCACTAGGCTATTGAGTTTTTTTCAGTGTGTTATGTATTTATAGTAAATGCAGATTATCTCTCTGTTTTGCATCTGAGTAAAGTTCTTTATTTGAGAAGCTAAGCAAGGACCAGATTGCTTTTCTTAGTTATGTACTTACCTTAGAAAAGGGATGATGGCAATATCTGGAGATTGGTTTGGCCTTTTGGTATCTGATCGTCTGCCTAAATCCACTAAAGTTAGAACACTCCAAGATGGAGATGAATAAGAGGGGTAAAGATAAACCCAACAGCAGCTTGATTCCCTGCAAATGGCAATATATTAGCTAATCCAGCATCTATATTAGTAATGTAACAGACATAAGATACACACAACTCTTTACACAAATATGTAATGAAGAAAAAACCTACAATGTTCTGAAAGGTTTGTTACTTGAGAGGACTTTTGTGGCAACTGCTTCTGTTTGACACCATGTGTCTGAATAACTGGGGCCATTGCTGCTGCTGTCGATTACACCCAAGTCTATTTGTCGGTTGTAGCCACAGTTGTTTCCGTAACAGCCTCCATACAGGTACTGACAATTGCGGAAAGTGGCCTTGTGTCGGAGTTCCACCTGCCAAGAATGTGTGTAAAATAATTATTAGACTTTCAGTTACACTAAATTTTAGCGATGCGTTACTTTGGAAAATGGATTGTTGTTCAAATCTTCACAGTATGTCTTCCTCAAAAACACGTTATTCCTCTATCGGCCTACATGCATGTGAGTGTGTGTGGTTAGTGGTAATCATTGGAGTTGTACGTTTGGGGAACGACCTCCTTCACCACAGGACTGTGTTGTTTACAAAAAGTAGATTTCTATCACTGAGCATGAAAAAAAGTAATAATAATGTACAGTATAAACACTAAAAAAAGATGTTTTAGGGATCACATGTTCTAGCCTTTTATACTTCTTTCGGTAAAATATAGATAGAATTCAAGTGAAATTGCGAGAGAAAAGTAAATTGTATGAAATTGTCTTACCCCATAGTTTCCATCACTGTGAATTTTGGAACGAAAGGTCACAGTTCCTCCTAAAAAGTGAGATGCAGAGGCCAGCGAGAGCCACAGCAGCTGCAGGACAACGACTGTAGTGGAAAACATGATGTCCACACCACAGCTCTGTTGTCGCTCCTGCTTCTGCATCGACCACAGCGTTATTTATACCTTTCACGTCCTTTATAATTCACAGAATGTAAAGGACAACCAAATCCTTGAAAAGCTGCAAAACTAGTCTGGTGGAATGAAGGAAATAAAACACAATTCATTTTGCAGGTTAGTTTTTAAGATGTGGTTTCTTAACCTTAATCGAACTCTTTTTGCACGCGAGCAAATGCCTGACAAATGAGGCCCTAAATGTGTTGGATATTGTGCCAACTTCTATTTTACTAAAAATGTTTTTTTTTTTTATTCAAGTATGTTTTTGGCATTAATCACACATTCTAAACATATCAATAGCTTAAATCATATAATCTAAAGTATTTTTAAAAAAATGCACCTTTGTTATTTTTCTGTAAATTAACAGTTTTTACATATATGTTGGTTATAGCAATAAAAAAAGATATTTGGCATTAAAATGGCATTAAAACGTGTTTGATTTGCTGAAAATTTGTTCTAACCCTAAATACAAATAACAATAATAATAATATATTTAATTTATATTGCGCTTTTCTAGACACTCAAAGACGCTTTACAGACAAAGGCAGTTAAACAAAGGTACAAGATAATAAAACAGTTAGTAATTACAACATTAATCAATCATTAAAACAGATATAAACAGGTGGGTCTTGACATTTTTCCTAAAAGTGATTCCTAAAAAAATGTTTTAATTACATTTATTGTAAATCGCAGTTTCCTAAAGCCACTATTTGGCTTAAGGGTTTTTACAGAAATTAGGTTGACTGAGTTCAGAAGCACTTTATTTCTTTCATTTCATTAATCAAGTTTTGCCACTGTTGAGTGACAATGTGCTTTACTGGCACTGAAGTCATTCTTTCATGATTCAGCACTTAGTGTTTTCTTATCACTCGTACTATCTATTTGTGTATACATTCCAATGGTTGAATGACAATCAAAAATGCAGATGTTCTTTTTCATTTGTGGTAAAACTCTCACGGTGTTGGATGCAAGAATAATGTCCTCCATTTACCAAGGTGGCCAGTACTTAGTTTTAGCGATACTTTGCGAGGAGTGAGTCTGGTCTCCACTTCCTCCATCACATCTTAAATCAAGTCCACAATGAACCGTGCAATGAAGTTAGTTTATTTGTGTGACAGACATGAAATCATGGCGCTCAGTGGTCGTCTGTCATTTAGAACAAAATGTAACTTCACTCCTCTTAAAATAGTTTTTTTGCTTCTCTTATTGATTCTGGAGAAATATGCAGTGTTTGTTTTGATAAGCACACCCTTGCAAATCATCTGTCAATCAAGCCCTTTGCAACTTGGAAGATGAACTGGTGAATGGTGGCCAGACTATACCTTAGAAATATATTGACTGTTTTTTCCAGGCAAGTACAAGTACTTTTCAGAGTACAGGTAGTTTTCTAGCAGCTTGCTTTTACTCACCACTTGAGGAGAATTTAATTTGAAGCAACAGTAAGTTTTGGTTTATTTTTCCACTGTGAGTAAAATCGAAAGACAAAATATTGTTATAATTGTTTTATTTAGTTTTTACTTGTGCGTTTGTGGGATTTGAGAAAGCAGGATTTTGTGCATTTTTGTTGCAATAGATTAACTTCTACTTCTTGTTCTCAGTTATGACTAGAGTCAATCAGAAGCAAAAGCAAAACATAAAAAGCCTCAGCTTCATAGAGCCCAGACACTTGTTTGTGCTCCAAAGACGCAAAAAACGCTTGAGTTTCAATTTGTGATGATTTTTAGTCAGGTGTTTTAAGGAAAATAGGCCAAAATGATACTTAATATTTTACATTTGTTTAACACTAGAACAGTATACTTGTATTTAAGTTGATGTTAAGCTCTGATGTTGCCCAGTTGATTTGATTGATTAATGAATCATGGCATTCTAACCAGAGGTTACGCTAGACTTTTTTTATGCCGGTCACTTTGACTAGCAGGGTCTGGAAATTCCGGGCAATTAGGAGAACAACCGGTCTGATATTATACAAACAACTGCACATGAATTTTGGCAGTAGTCTACGAGTTTTCACCTGCTCTACAGTCTCTACTTTAAAGCTGAAATTGGTCATCGTTAGTGAAGTGTCTTTAAATTTTACTGTGTGTTTGAGACCGGAGCCTGGGACAAGGGTCAAGCCAGCCTCATCCCCTCTGTGTCTAAGACAAACCACAAAACCCCCGGAGCGCATCGGGACCGGCGCAGCCCTTTTTAAACTGGAGATTTCTTAAGTTCAACCCGAGGTTTTAGTGACGGAAAAGACACATTCTGATGGGCTTCACGTGTAAAGTGTTGTACCTGTACCAACTCGTCTGTTTCGCTGACGCTGATCAGCAAATCTTCAAGAGAGACTCGCCTTCCCACGTTTGCCTCAATTTTCTCTTTTTTTTTCTTCACTTCATAAGCGACGCACTTTCATTGCATGCACAAATTCTCTTCACTTGGCATAATAAGCCACTGTATTCACGTGCAAGTAAAACATTTTGTTTCAAGTTGAGAAGAAAAAAGCAGCATGACGCAGCACTACGCAGCACTACAAGCACGCGCTCGTTTCTCTGGAGAGCTGTCAATCATCTGCGAGCAGCGCCATGGTCATGTGTATCAGCGCGAGCCTTTCTTTTTTTTTTTTTTTTTAAACAATATGTTTATTAAATTTTCAACTTTACATATTACCGTTCACAAGTGTACAGTAGTATGGTATGATATAATTTTCTCCCACCCCAACATAGAACAAACAAAACAAGATATCGCTCTCTTATTCACACAAAGATTACATAAAGGTATCAAACAAAAATAATAATAAAAATTAAAATAATAACAATAGTAATAATAAGTAAATGAAAACTAACGTTTTCATATAAGGTACCTTAAAATCAAATATAAAATTCTCATACATTACACAGACAAGTTACACAAGTAAAATAGAATCAATAAAAGTAATAAAACAACTTTAAACCTCTTGAAGAAAATGACCAAAATTTTTTGTTATTAATGTAATTGATAAACGGCTTCCAGATTTCTTCATATACATCTAATTTGTTCTTTATATAATAAGTTATTTTTTCCAGGGCCATACAATGTGCCATGGAATTAATCCAAGCTCCAATAGTAGGTGGATCAGTCTTTTTCCAACAGATAGCTATCATTCTCTTGGCTTGTAATATTGAAAAATCTATAAATTTGCGCTGCTGTTTTTTTGGTTTAAGGTTTCCTGGATACAAGTGTAACAAAACCATTCTTGCGTCTAATGGGATATTTAAGGATAAAATTACCTTTATAATATTGATCACTTCCTTCCAAAAATCCAAAATAATACTGCACTCCCAGACACAATGTATAAACGTGCCCTGAGCCTCTCTGCATTTAAAACATGAGTCAGGGATATTTTTATTAAATCTATTTAATTTGACCGGAGTTATATAAGTCTGCATCAACCAATTATATTGAAGTAACTTTAAGCTAACGTTACCCGATTGCCTCTGGGAGTTAACACATATTTGTTTCCATTCATCTTCTGATATGTCCCTTCTCAAGTCCATCTTCCATGATTCGAGTTTGGAGATTGTGGATTCAGTAGACCCAGATGAAAGCCAATTGTAGAAAACTGATATTAATCCTTTATTATTGCACTTTTTGGTAATTAATTCCTCTAAAGAAGAAAGTACTGGCAACTTCACAGATTGGTTTTGCATAGTAAGAATAAAACTTCTTATTTGTAAATATTTAAAGAAGTGTTTTCTTGGAATACCATACTTAGTAGAAATTTGTTCAAACGACATCAGAGTTCCCTCCATAAAAAGGTCACCAATTTTACCTATTCCTTTTTCAGCCCATAACTTAAAGCCTGAATCCATCTTGCCTGGTTTAAATAGTGCGTTGCCCCAAATAGGACTAAACTGGGATAGTGAGTCAACTATTTTCATATACTCTTTAACTTCATACCATACAGTAATCATATTATGAACAATAGGATGAAGTGTGACTACTTTCAATTGCTTAAACTTATCTGAGTATATGTACAGCGCGAGCCTTTCTATAGTCCCTGAACCCGAGCAGCGCCCGAACTGACCGTTGAACGAACTAATGTGGAATTAGCATTAAATAGTCTACAGTAAATCATTCTTCATTTTACTTCGACTTTTTATTTTTTTCGCCTATTTTTTCTGCCGGTCAAGCTGACCAGGGACATCTATTTTTTTCTGGTCAACTGCACATTTTACCGGCCAAAAACCGGCAGGTGCCGGCTAACGTAATCTCTGATTCTAATTGTGTCAAAGATGTTCTCCCTTGTAGTTTGGGCTGAACGCATTTTTAGCAGCAAAGGTTGATCAAATCATACGCAGTGTTGTCTAGTGCTCGACTGTGTCCTGCTGTGCCTCTTTCCTGCACCACAAATTTTATTTTTAAACCTGAGCAACACTGAACCACCCTGTCATGATGTCTGTTTCAATGAAATTTGCAGTCCAACCCTTGTTTCCACAGAGGTTAAACAAAGATCACGGTGGCACAAGCTATCAACGTTTTATTCATTTTCTATGATACATGGATGCAACTTACTGATCAAAAAAGTACTGATAGAGAATAAAGAAAGTAACTTTAATTGATATGAGCATTATAATACAAGATAAACAGGAAACTCTGCTAACTTGTCAGAAGCAGGCTCAGCTTAGTTGTACTGTGGATGAATCACTTATGAAAACTACCACATAAATGCAACTTTTTGTGTCATCTTTTATTTATTTTTTTACTCAATTCAATTAATTTTGAGAGTGGGATTCACTCAATCATTAGCTTGACCCACATATTGAACACAAAATAAGAACCAAAAAAAAAAAAAAAAACAACATAAGAATTAAAAAAATACAGTTACTGAATAATAATAGGTTCCTTATAGGATTTCAAACCATTCGTAATTAAATCATCTTATCTCTTTCTATATGGAGTTTGCATGTTCTCCCTGTGTCTGTTTTCACTGGATGCTTTGTTTCCCCACTAAATTCCCATCACTCAAATATGCTCATAGTGTCTCCCTTCCCTAGAACTACAGATGGAAATCAGCTGTAAAGCTATAATCTGGTACAAGTATCTCTGCCATTGTCTTGTAGTTGTACAGCCTTAATGTACTATATCTGACCAGCCATAAACTGAATTTCCCTCTTGATCAATAAACATTTATCAATCTATTTATGATATGATGTTCCTCATCAAGTTTAATACAAATAATTTCAAAGCAGTACAAAGTAATGTGTTAAAATCGAAGCATCATTTGCAGACCATGTGCGTTTCTAATGGTCATTTGAAGACAGAGGTTGGTATTTGACACTTGATTTCCTGACTTTGTAAAAGAGAACTCCACAGATCATTCCCACAGCGGCCAAAGCACAACCAGTGATGAAGACCAGGTTGAGATTGAAGTTCAGGCCTGTAGAAACAAACAAGGTGTGTTATTTAAACATTGCATTGACCAGAAATCATGCTGGTATTTTTGACTGGTTATCTTTTCTGTTTTGTCACTCATGTACCTGAGTTTTCTGCCGCCACAGATCTCTTCAGACGCAGAGGGCCCTGGGACACATAGTGGGTTCCTGACTGAATGGCTGCCTCTCTTCTGGATCTTCTTGATCCATTACGCTGGCATCCCCTAGAGCAGCGAGTGTGTCGGTTTCCAGCCTCACACATCAGCACTTTGCAGCTGATGTACACCTACAAGGGTTTAAAAGGAGGGTGATAAGTAACTTTGTACAGATTTTTAAATTGTAAAATGAATAAATAAAGTCAAAAGTGAAAATCAAATCTTCTGTACATCATTGAAGTGATTCATTCAGCTGAATACCTGGTCATGAAGACCAATGAACTTGAAGGCCTCAATGCTGAATTTGAATTCTCTGCTGTTACTTCTTGCATAGACAATGAGCGTTGGGTCTTGGTTGCAACTGTGTAAAAAGCACAGACAGATCAAGTAATGTATTTGCCATTTTGCACACATAAAAGTCCATACACAACACAGGAGAGTTACACAACAAGCATGATCTTCAGATAGGACGTTACTCAAGCTAAATACAATTATTTTGGTGGGCACCTTTTGTTTTAGTGTTTATAATATATCTTCATTTTTATATACAGTACAGTTTGCACTTCAATGAAATAACTTTTTATAGTTACCCATTCTCGATGAGGATGTATGGATGGGGGTAGTTGGCAGTGTCATAGGGAGCAGCTGTGCAAGACTCCACAAACAGCTCTGTGTTGGTGGCTGTAGTAGTGGCCTCAATCTCCATGTAGATGCGATCACCCACGTCATACTCCAGTGGGTAGAGCCGGGGGTCTATCCTAGAGGCGAACTGCTGAGTTGGGTAGAACTCAAACTCATAGGTGAGTTTACCAAGGCCCTTGTCCCACACTATCACGTTGTCTCTGTGAGCACTGAATGTGAAAGTCACATTTCCTTTTTGGCGTACTGACAGTAGAACTTCATTTCCACCTGGTGCCTTGTGGTGACTAAGGCTGAGCCATCGTCCACTGTGGTGATCTCATTCTTGAAAAGCAGATATTCGTTGTCTTCCTGCAAAAACAACAACATGATTAACTATCAGAATCATGACAAAGAATAAGGGCCCAGACACACAGCAAGCGACAAAAATGATGTGCGTGAACAAGCGAAACGACAGCCGTGCGTCCACGCATGTGTGCGTGCCCCGTGCGCGCCTGTGGTGCGTCATCGCGAGCCACTCACCCTGTGTTTCTCTATGGGAAAGCTGTTCAAGTTTGTCTGTCTGTGTTTCTGCTCTTGTATCCGGTCTATAACGAAAATAATCACATGAACAGGTTTATATTTCCCTTCTGGACCGACTGATCACGGCAAACCCGAGGTTTTCAATAGTAAATATGAAAACTCAAGCAGGCAGTTCTATTGAAGCAGGGCTCCGTCACACAGTCCAGATCTGTCCCAGGACGTGTGGTGCTGATGGCAAGTACACACATACAACAGTAGAAGCCTGATTTCACTGTATTCTCTGTATTCTACGCAGCTACGCCAGCGTCAAGCGACAAAAAAAAAAATTGGATTCTTTCGCTCCCGATTCTCGCGTCAAGCGCTGGTGGTGTGGCCATGCTTATTGACTTTGCATGTTTTCTAAACGATACGCGTGCATCGTTGGGCTATTTTTAACACGCGTAGGGCTTGCGTAGCGCAAATACGCTTGCAGTGTGTCCCAGGGGCAACTTGTATTGATGATTGCAGAGGATTGGACGAGATAGAGACATTGATATTCAGTCTAGTGTTTCCTCTACAATTGAATAGGCAAGATAACACACCCAGCCAACAGGACAAGCCTACCTGCCTATCATTTTTTAGCATTAAAAGTCCTCAGTTATTACCAGTAATTCGAAACTTGCATTAGCCTTTAATTTTCCATTCACCCTATTCTGCCCTGCCCACTTTTCTTGGCAGTGCACTTCCTGTTAAGCTCTGTTAAGGTAACTAACATGTTAGCCTGTCTGTGTTGCAGGGCAATCTCAAATAGATATGACAATTAAAATAAACCAGCAACTGAATTCCACAGACTAAACACTGCTAAACTGGAAGAACACTGCCATGAAAAGTGGGTGGGGCAGAATAGTGCACATATGCAAGCTGAATGGCGCACGTATGCAATAATACCAGTCCTGCTCAAGTTAAACCAACAAACCATGGAAAAACACTGCAGTTTGTCAATTACTGATTGTCATTAGGTTGGGGTGTGAGTAGCACTCATTTACTTGAGCAACTTTTTTTTTACTTGGCTAATTTTTTATTGTACTAACAATACTTTTACTTAAGAAAAATGTTTAGATTTGCTTTGAGCAAATTTATTTAACAACATAAATTTATTTGTGTTTTTGGAGTATATGCCAACCGATCCTCAAAACAGAACTAGAACTTATCCAGGTATAAAAAAGTCTTAACCCAGCATTATTTGTTTATTTTTTACAGTTTACCTCAATCTGGGTGCCACAGGCGTTGAGGGGAACAATAGCGACGACGTGAGTGCGGTTGGAGTGAGTTTGGAGGCTGCAGACACTGGTTGCTGGGATCAGACAACTGCAGATGATCATAATGGATTCGAGGTAATGTGGCCTTCTCCACCTCCACAATCATTGAAGATTCAAGACATGTGACCACTGTATTCACTACAATTGAAGAAACATACAATCACGCAGGGTTCAACTTTCTGCTCCTATTGCTAATATGTTTTGGAAGAGGTGCATTTACAAACCTAGATCCTTTGTAACATTCACCAACACACATCTCATCTCTGTTTGGTAAACTGTAGATCTGAATACATTAAACACAAATTACTTAAGTCTGAATACTTATTTTCTTCCGGAATTTATATGAAAACAGAAATCAAACAAAAAACTAAATTTATTTTACCCAGATTTAAATTCAACAGCAAAGCAGATAGGAAAGAAGTTTCCAATGTCCTCATGAGTAGGAGTCCATCTGAGGGTAAATCATCTGCAGTTGTTCTGTGCTTGGTGATGTTTAGTGGCCCACTCATTATTATGTTGTCAGGTCTGTTCAGTAGAAAGTTTGATAAATATTTTACATATACCAAGTTTTGTTTTGCTTGGTTTGCACTTTTGGCTCACTTACTGTGAATAGCGAGCTTGTGCTTGACTCTTATTTCAACTTCTAGTCCGTCTGCTGCCAGAATAACCTCTCCGTCTCTTGGTGTTGGATGAACAAACTTTGGTAGATAGTGTCCTTCAACACAACTGGAAGCTGGTGGGTCCACTAAGAATAAACTTCAGTGTTAGAGAGTTTCATTTATGTATTAATACATTGTATGTATCGATCTTGACAATCCAAAGTACTGTACACATAGCACATTATATACATAGACAGAAAAGCAAAAATATTGCTCTAAAATAAAACTTACCTTGGAAAACAAATTGCAATGGAAGCACACTGAATGGAGCATTCCAGGTTTCATGGGATGAGTGGTGCCCTGGTGTTGTTTGAGGCCATGGTGTTGCAACTGGAGGCCATTTCATTCTAGTTGGACTCCCTGGTCTTGTTCTGATGGTGATAGTGGTGGTTCTAGTTGTGGTGAAGTACCACCAGTTCCACCATGAAGGTGTGGTAGAAGCAAGATTGTTTTGGGGGGCAATAGTAGTGGGAAAACCAGTAGTTGTTGTGGGGGCAGCAGTGGTAGTAGTGGTAGTTCTTTGGTACACCCGTTCCACCATATGGGAGTAGTAGGAGGAGTTGTTTGTGGTGGTAGTAGTAGTTACGACTCTGTTTTTCGCTCTCTTTTTTCGTGATGTCCTATATCTGGAAGACTTGGTTCCATCTGAATAGCGGAGGTCAACGCGTTGATGTGGAAAGTCCTCCACCACCAACTCAAATTCACGAACGCCTTCGGTTCCATAGCCCACATAGTTCAATGTGCATGTAGCCTTAGAAAACATAAAAGCAAAGTGGATTCTCAAATTATTTTTTTCTAAAAATATGAAGCGAATGTGTTTTAATTGTAATTATTATATATGTATGTTTATGGTACTCTGTAAGCATTTGTTTGTTTTCACCCGATTTGACACTTTGACAAGGTATGTAGACTAATACTGCATCAAGCAACCACATTGGAAATTGGGTCCAAATGTATATATTGTAAATGACACAGAAGTTAAGATTTGACAAATGAATATCTTGTAACATTTTTATCTTACAAAAAGATTGCTTAAGCTCAGAGGAAACAGTTTCAATTGTGTATAAAATGTCTTTGCAATTTAGTACTTTCTGATGACACGTAGAGAGATTTAACTTTAGAAGTCAAAGTACTTCCTGTAATTTTAAATTTTTATGTGTTAGTTTCTTCCTAAATTGCAACAGATGTGCTGTAAAACTATGATAAATCTTTACGGCAAAGACTATCACACCAAACTAAAACATTTTTCTATTTTTTCTATTCTATTTTTTTGATAATTTGTCATATGGGCTTTAACAGAAATTGTGTATGCAGTTTGTGCAATTTATGCCGTTTTATGCAATTTTTTTAACAGCTTTGTTGAAAAATCTTGAGCAGGTGTAAATAACCAAACTGCCATTATTATTCAAATACTTTACCTGATCTAGGTAGAATCCATTCTGTGATCTACAGTCAGAGCATTCTGAATCAGCACGCATTCCATATCTGCATCTGACAACATCTCCATCAGGTCAAAAGATATAAGTTTGTAGGATCGTCTGCAATTCTGAGGGAGTCTTGAAGAAACAGAAGAAGTATTTAGTTACCTACACTATATTGTTTTTTTCACTAGGCTATTGAGTTTTTTTCAGTGTGTTATGTATTTATAGTAAATGCAGATTATCTCTCTGTTTTGCATCTGAGTAAAGTTCTTTATTTGAGAAGCTAAGCAAGGACCAGATTGCTTTTCTTAGTTATGTACTTACCTTAGAAAAGGGATGATGGCAATATCGGGAGATTGGTTTGGCCTTTTGGTATCTGATCGTCTGCCTAAATCCACTAAAGTTAGAACACTCCAAGATGGAGATGAATAAGAGGGGTAAAGATAAACCCAACAGCAGCTTGATTCCCTGCAAATGGCAATATATTAGCTAATCCAGCATCTATATTAGTAATGTAACAGACATAAGATACACACAACTCTTTACACAAATATGTAATGAATAAAAACCTACAATGTACTGAAAGGTTTGTTACTTGAGAGGACTTTTGTGGCAACTGCTTCTGTTTGACACCATGTGTCTGAATAACTGGGGCCATTGCTGCTGCTGTCAATTACACCCAGGTCTATTTGTCGGTTGTAGCCACAGTTGTTTCCGTAACAGCCTCCATACAGGTACTGACAATTGCGGAAAGTGGCCTTGTGTCGGAGTTCCACCTGCAAGAATGTGTGTAAAATAATTATTAGACTTTCAGTTACACTCAATTCTAGCGATGCTTTATTTTGGAAAATGGATTGTTGTTCAAATCTTCACAGTATGTCTTCCTCAAAAACACTTTATTCCTCTATCGGCCTACATGCATGTGAGTCTGTGTGATTAGTGGTAATCATTGGAGTTGTACGTTTGGGGAACAGACCTCCTTCACCACAGGACTGTGTTGTTTACAAAAAGTAGATTTCTATCACTGAGCATGAAAAAAAGTAATAATAATGTACAGTATAAACACTAAAAAAGATGTTTTAGGGATCACATGTTCTAGCCTTTTATACTTCTTTAGGTAAAATATACAGTAGATCTATAGAATTCAACTGATAGTGCGAGAGAAAAGTAAATTATATAAAATTGTCTTACCCCATAGTTTCCATCACTGTGAATTTTGGAACGAAAGGTCACAGTTCCTCCTAAAAAGTGAGATGCAGAGGCCAGCGAGAGCCACAGCAGCTGCAGGACAACGACTGTAGTGGAAAACATGATGTCCACACCACAGCTCTGTTGTCGCTCCTGCATCTGCCTCGACCACAATGTTATTTATACCTTTCATGTCCTTTACATTCTCTGGAATGTCAAGGACGATCAAAACATTTAGAAAGCTGCAAAACTAGTCTGGTGGAATGAAGGAAATAAAACACATCAATTTTACAGGTATGTTTCTATGATGTGGTTTCTTAACCTTAATCGAACTCTTTTTGCACGCGAGCAAATGCCTGACAAATGAGGCCCTAAATGTGTTGGATATTGTGCCAACTTATCTAAATATAGTTTTTTTATTCAAGTATGTTTTGGGCCTTAATCACACAATCTAAACATATCAACAGCTTAAATCATATGATCTAAAGTATAAATGAACAGTTTTGACATATGATGTTGGTTATAGCATTAAAAAAGAGATTCTTGGCATGAAAATGACATTAAAAACATATTTGCTTTGCTGAAAATTTGCATAACCCCTGAAATGTAGAAATTTAATTTTATATTAATTGCAGTTTCCTAAAGCCACTATTGTGCTTAAAGGTTATTAAAGTAATTAGGTTGACTGAGTTCAGAAGCACTTTATTTTTGTTTTCTTTCTTTAATCAAGTTTTGCCACTGTTGAGTGACAGTCTGCTTTACTGGCACTGAAGTCATTCTTCATGATTCAGCACTTTTTTTCTTATCACGTGTACTATCTGTGTATTCTAAAAACTTTTTTTTGTTTTTTGTTTTGCATTTGTTTAACTTTGTAACATTATTTGTGTATTTAAAGGGGACCTATTATGTCAAATTCACAAGTTTTTAACCTTGTTATAATGGCCTTCCTTCACCATTAGTTTTCTCAAAGTTGTATTTGAATTGATTCATGCATCTTGGAGTAATCTTGTATTGTTCTTCAGCTGGAGCTCATGTGCTCAGAAATCCCTGTTCTCACCTACCACCTATCCCCTCCCACTTCTCTGTATTTACTTGATATATTTCAAAACATTAATATTCAAAGTAAAGCGTATATGGTTCAAAACTGTCCCATAGCCACTTTCCAACAATAAAAAATATTATTGTTATTTAAAATCCGTTGCTTTTTACAGTTACATTTTAAAATGAAGAGGCGGGGCTTATCAGATCTGCAGTTTTGAACAGGAAGTCAGTAGAGCTGTTCCTATTTTGAAGTTGTTTTAGATCAACTTTGTGTTTTACAATGAACAAAAGGTAAATTACTGATCTACATATATTCTAGTTTCTACTAAATATAAAAAAACACAATAGGACCCTTTTAAGTTGATGTTGAGCTCTGTTGTTGCCCAGTTGATTTGATTGACTAATAAATTATGGCATCCTAACTGTGTCCATGATGTTCTCCCTTGTAGTTTGAGTTGAACCCATTTTTAGCAGCACAGGTGACCAGATTAATGTGTTGTCTAGCGCTACACTGTGTCCTGCTGTGCCTCTTTCCTGCACTACAAATTCTATTTTTAAACCTGTGCAACACTAAACCACCCTGTCATGATGTCTGTTTTAATGAAATTTGCAATCCAAGCCGTGTTTCCCACAGAGGTAAAACAAAGATCATAGTGGTGCAATTTATCCACATTTTATTAATTTTCTGTGAAACATGAATGCAACATATTGATCAAAAAGCACTAATAGAGAATAAAGAAAGTAAGTTCAAGTGATATGAGCAAGAATATAGCACAACCAAACAGGAAACACTGCTACCCTGTCTGAAGCAGGCTCAGTTTAGTTGTACTACAAATGAATCACTTATGAAAACTACCACATGAATGCAAAGCTTTTGTGTCATTTTTATTTTTTATTTTTTTTGAGAGTGGAATTCATTCAATCAATAGCTTGACCCACATATTGAACACAACATAAGAATTAAAAAAAAAAAAAAGTAATTTTGCAATACAAATACAGTACCACTTGCATTCTTCAAGTTACTGAATAATAATAGCCCTTATAGGATTTCAAAATGTTCAAAACTAAATCAAAAATATCTTATCTCTTTCTATGTGGAGTTTGTATGTTCTCCCTGTGTCTGTTTTCACTGGATGCTTTGGTTTCCCCACTAAATTCCCATCACTCAAATATGCTCATTAGTGTCTCCCTTCCCCTAGAACTACAGATGGAAATCCGCTGTAAAGGTAGAATCTGGTACAAGTATCTGCCATTGTGCTTCTAGTTGTACAGCCTTACTGTACCTTATTTTACTAACATGGCGCCTGTGTAGCAGCCAGCCATGAACTGAATTTTCCTCTTGATCAATAAACATTTGTCAATCTATTTATGATATGACATAACTCAATACGTAATCAAGTTTAATACAGATAATTTCAAAGCAGTACAAAGTAAATTTCATGCAAAAAAGTGTAAGCGTCATTTGCAGACCATGAGCATTTCTAGTTTTCATTTGAAGGCAGAGGTTGGTATTTGACACCTATTTTCCTGGCTTTGTAAAAGAGAACTCCACAGATCATTCCCACAGCGGCCAAAGCACAACCAGTGATGAAGACCAGGTTGAGATTCAAGTTCATGCCTGTAGAAACAAAAAAGTTGTGTAATTTCATTGACAAGAAATAATGTAGGTCTTTTTGACCGATTGTCTTTTCTGTTTTGTCAATCATGTACCTGAGTTTTCTGCCTCTAAAGATCTCTTCAGACGCAGAGGGCCCTGGGACACATAGTGGGTTCCTGACTGAATGGCTGCCTCTCTTCTGGATCTTCTTGATCCATTGGGCTGGCATCCTCTAGAGCAGCGAGTGTTTGGGTTTCCAGCCTCACACATCAGCACCGAGCAGCTGATGTACACCTAAAAGTATTTAAAAAGATAGTGATAAGTTCCTCTGTAAAGGTTTCAAAATCTGCTTTTGTACAGCATTGAAATGATCCATTCAGCTGAATACCTGGTCATGAAGGCCAATGAACTTAAAGGCCTCAATGCTGAATTTAAATTCTCTGACATTATTTCTTGCATAAACAATAAGCGTCGGGTCTTTGTTGCAGCTGTGTAAAAAGCACAGGCACAATTGGTTAGGACTCTAGATTCAAGAAATTCATTTGCCATACATTAAAGTTCATATACATGGCTCTCAAAGATTTTAGTTTGACAACATGTTAAGCGGGATCTCCAGAAATGGTATTACTCAAACTAAATATATATTTTTTTTGTAAGGTTCTTTGTTTTAGTGTAAGCAATGTATGTTTTATATGTAGATCACATTGTACTTAATTGTTCTCACTGAAAGAACTTGTCACACTCACCCATTCTCGATGAGGATGTATGGATGTGGGTAGTTGGCAATGTCGTAGGGAGCAGCTACACAAGACTCCACAAACAGCTCTGTGTTGGTGGCTGTAGTAGTGGCCTCAATCTCCATGTAGATGCGATCGCCCACGTCATACTCCAGTGGGTAGAACCGGGGGTCTATCCTAGAGTCGAACCGCTGAGTTGGGTAGAACTCAAACTCATAGGTGAGCTTACCAAAGCCCTTGTCCCACACTGTCACATTGTCTCTGTGAGCGCTGAATGTGAAAGTCACATTTCCTTTCTTGGCGTACTGACAGTAGAACTTCATTTCCACCTGGTGCCTTCTGGTGATTATGGCAGAGGGATCATCCACCGTGGTGATCTCATTCTTGAAAAGCAGATTTTCTTCATCTTCCTGCAAAGACATTGGCACAGCGGTTACACTGGGTTGGATAGGTAACATAAATTATGACTGAAGTAACTATAGGGAAAGCAGTCATCTGTAAATACAGTACAGTTGTTAGCAGAGATGTGGGTAACAGTTACATATACTTGTGTACCTTTTTGAAGAAATAACCCTAACCCTTTTTCAACAACATACAATGTTATATTTTGTATTCCACACTTTTACATAAAAAGTTTGGCTTACTGTGAGGAAATTTATATGATGTTGCCAACATGAAATTATTTGTGCTTTAGAGTATACTAACCTGACCTATAATTAGCTTATTGAGCTATAAAAAAGTGTCTTCTTAGTCCATCTTTATTTACTTTTGTTGTTTGTTTGTTTTTTGCTTACCTCAATCTGGGTGCCACAGGCGTTGAGAGGAACAATAGCGACAATGTGAGTGCTGTTGGAGTGAGTTTGGAGGCTGCAGACACGGTTGCTGGGATCAGACAGCTGCAGATGATCAAAGTGGATTCGAGGTAATGTGGCCTTCTCCACCTCCACAATCATTGAAGATTCATGACATGTGACCACTGTTTTCACTACAATTGTAGAAACATGCGTTTACTCAAGGCACAAGTTTTTGTTCCGATTTCCTTTTACATTTTGGAAAAAGTATATGTACTAACCTAGATCCTTTGTAACATTCACCAACACACATCTCATCTCTGTTTGGTAAACTGTGGATCTGAATATATATAAAAAAGGTCATTAAAAAGTGAATATAGTACAGTATGAATACTTAGTTTCTTCTGGTATTCACGCCTATGAAAACAAAATAATCTTTCTTACCCAGATTTGAATTCAACAGCAAAGCAGATAGGAAAGTAGTTTCCAATGTCCTCATGAAGAGGAGTCCATCTGAGAGTAAATTCATCTGCAGTAGTTCTGTGCTTAGTGATGTTCAATGGCCCACTCATTATTATGCTGTCAGGTCTGTTTGGTAGAAAATGTAATTAATATTTTATATGTATATACCAAGTTTTGTTTCGCATTTTTGGTGCACTTACTGTGAATAGCGAGCTTGTGCCTTGACTCTTATTTCTACGTCTAGTCCAGCTGCTGCCAGAATAACCTCTCCATCTCTTGGTGTTGGATGAACAAATGTTGGTAGATAGTGTCCTTCAACACAACTGGGAGCCGGTGGGTCCACTAAAAATAAACCACACGGTTGGTGAGTTTCATTTATGTATATTATTATACTTGGCGATTATCGGTCAATGTCACTTTCTGCTCTACTGTGCATGTCAGCTGTAGAAAGAGACGCTGTTTGTCTATAGTTAGCTGGGGAAACTTTTTTGATCAAACAAGAGCTAGAGTTTCAATCTGGTATGATTTGGTTTGATGGAAGTCTGGCTTTTGAAGTTTGAGACAGTGTTTTTCTCTGCGTTTTTTCACTCACCTGAATGTAACATGTATAACTCCAAAAGACAAATTTCATTCGCAAATGTTGATTTAGCAGCATAAATTTTGTTTTTGCACAGTGATAAACTCTTGTAGTTAGCTGACAACAGCGCTGGATAGTGTTGCTGCCACAGCTTGTGTCAATCAGCCGCTGCTCTTTCTGCTATCGCATTTTCGTGTTGATAAACAGTTAATCTCTCTACCTAGCTTACTAAACTGTTACACAAAGCATCTACAAAGATAGAAAAGGAATCATCGTAAAAGGGACCTATTACCAGTTTGTAAAATCCATTTTTCTGGGTTTTTAGCCTTGTTATTGAAGTGTTCTTTCATCTTTTGTTTACTAAAAGTTACATTTGAACAGCTGATGCTTGAATGTTTAGAAAATTTTAGTTTTCACCTACGCTCTTTCCCTGCCCACTAGTTTCTAATTAGCTACTTGCAATTACTCAAAAAAAAATCTGATTTTGGGTAAAACACGGAGGGCTCTAAATTGTCTTGCAGCCACTTTTTTAACAAGAAATGTATTCAAGAGGTGCGGTTTATCACTATAATAAGGCAGGGCTTATAACTGTATAAAGTGGCATTTATCACTGTACAGAGGTGAGGCTTATCAGTTCTGCAGTTTGAATGGGAAGTTAATGGACCTGTTTATCTTTCTAAGCTGTTTTAGATAAATTTTGTTGTACAATGAACAAAATGTTAAATACTGATCTACATATGTCATAGTTCATTACTAAATGCATGGAAAAAACATCATCATATACGTTTCCTTTAAGCAAAACAATACGACCCAAGTCAAGAATTAATGAATCGAAAAATGTAATAAACATCTCGGTAAGAGTTTAATAGTACCATGAAGTAAAAAATGAAACTAACCTTGGAAAACAAATTGTAATGGCAGCACACTAAAAGGAGCATTCCAGGTTCCATGGGGGAGGGTAGTAGTGGGGACAGGTGTTGTAGTAGTGGGGGCCGCAGTAGTAGTAGTGGGGGCCGCAGTAGTAGTAGTGGGGACAGGTGTTGTAGAAGTAGTAGTGGGGGGCGTAGTAGTAGTGGGGGCCGCAGTAGTAGTAGTGGGAGCCTCAGTAGTAGTAGTAGTGGGGGGCTCAGTTGTAGTAGTGGGGGGCTCAGTTGTAGTAGTAGTGGGGGGCTCAGTTGTAGTAGTAGTGGGGGGCTCAGTAGTAGTAGTGGGAGCCTCAGTTGTAGTAGTGGGAGCCTCAGTTGTAGTAGTGGGGGCTCAGTAGTAGTAGTGGGAGCCTCAGTTGTAGTAGTGGGAGGCTCAATAGTAGTAGTGGGGGCCGCAGTAGTGGTTGGCAAGAAACCAGTGGTAGTTGTGGCAGCAGTAGTTGTAGTGCTCATAGGCACCGCCCATCTCTTTTTTCGTGATGTCCTGTATCTGGAAGACCTGGTTCCATCTGAGTAGTGGAGCTCAACATTTCTCTGTGGAAAGTCCTCCACCACCAACTCAAATTCACGAACACCTTGGGTTCCATAGGGCTTATAGTGCAATGTGCATGTAACCTAAGAAAACATAACATGCAAACTGTATTCTCAATTTATCCCCAAATTTTAAATCTATTTCACTTAAAAATGTGTATTTGCTCATTGTTATATCTGTGGTTATGAGGTTGTTAAGTATGACAAGCATGTTCATCAAAAAGGAAGAAAGAAGATAAACACAAACAGTAATTATAAGTAAAATAATTGGCTCTGTGCACGGAACATCAGTTGGCTTGTTTTTGTTCAAAAGCGTTAGCATTTAGATAGAAAAACATCTCTTTTTAAACACACAAGTGTCCTATGGTGAATTGTTCTTCTGATCTGTGAAGTCTTTAACATGTTTTCTGTAACATTCACCTCAACTGACTGTTCACTGTCTGATCCTCTGAGTATTTATCATTTTAAGCTTGTTTTGTGAAAACCCTCAGAGAAATGAACTGTATAGGAAATGCTTGTAAGTATAGAAGTTAGCTATTTTTAACATAAACAAGCCAATTGAAGTTCTGTGCGCAGAGCCAATTTGGATATCTAAAATGATCACTTAAGTGTTAAATATTTAACAGTTTTGTTGAAAATACTGCTGGAGGTTAAAAATCACCTAACTGCCATCATAATAAATATACTAACCTCATCTACTTGGAATCCATTCTGTGATCTACAATCAGAGCATTCTAAATCAGCTCTCCTTCCATATCTGCATCTGACAACATCTCCATCAGGGTCAAAAGAAATGAGTTTGTAGGAACGTCTGCAGTTCTGAGGGACTCTAAGGAGAGATAGTAGAAGTGTTAAGATATTCTAATAAAACAGGTTTTGTTAAGACCATGGGTTATACTTTTAAATAATAAATGTATAAAGCTAAGCAAGAGTCAAAACAAGTTTACTTTGTTTAGACTTACCGAAGAAAAGGAACGATGGCAATATCTGGAGATTGGTTTGGCTTATTAGTATCTGATCTTCTGCCTAAATCTATTGAAGCTAGAACGCTCCAAGATGGAGAATCATAAGAGGGGTGGTAACGATAGATCCAGCAACAGCTTGCTTCCCTGCAAATGCAAATGTATTACTAATCCAACATCTGCATGAGTAACATACTATAACTGACACAAATACCTCTGAGATATTTAGCTTTTAAGTTTGATTTCTTGAAATGTACAAATTTGCAAAGAGACACATTTGGCAATAATAATTTGAATTATATGGTTCTTTCTCAAAAATAATGGCCAATAATAAGATAATGTACAAAAGTCACACTGGAACAGTAACCTATTTTCACCAAAGATCAAAGTCAAAACCCTCTAATTCAAAGAGGACAACACGCAATGATTAAGAACCTACCTTGTTTTGAAAGGCTTGTTACTTGACAGAACGTTATAGACAACTGTTTCTGTTTGACACCATGTGGATGCAGTGGAAGGACCATTGTCGCTTTTGTCAATTACACCCAGGTCCATTTGATTTCTGCGCCACAGGTGACATAGTTACCATGACAGCTCCCATAATGGTACTGACAAGAGCGGAAGGTGGCCTTGTTTCGCAGTTCCACCTGCCAAAGACATAAAACAATAATTTAAACCTCAATTACATTAAGATTATGCCTATGTTTTAGGATGGCAGTAGCTCATAATTCTATAGTTTGGAAAATTTAGTATTAAAATTTTGACTTTGCATTTTTGGTTAGAACTCTTAAATTCTTCAATTTTATTTTTTTGCAAATGGAAATTGATTTGCAATGTTACCAAATTACATATGCAAAGTGATACAATAATAAATTAGATAACAGCTCATGCCAGAAGTTGCAAAAATATATTCTATATAGATAAAAAACATTACTCTATATCTGCGCTATAAATGGGCAATCGTCCTTGGTAGAGCATCCTTCTGGCCTCCTGAAATCGGATCCTGGGCATTTTTAGCTGCCGTCCATAAGAGAGAAGATTAAATTCCCTCTGCAGTAATTGTGAGTTTGTGTAATTGGTGGAATGCAGTTGATTGATCTACTGGACGTGTTTTTAGAGGTAGGAGTAACTTTGGAGTTGCAAGTTTTGGACACAGACAAGCAGTCACACTAAATTCAATCAAACACAAAGTAATGGTGGTTTCAAAAAGTAAATTTTTATGGGTTTAATATTGTGACTTGAACTGCACGCATTGAGATAAACACTAAAGAGAGCATATTTAAAATTATCTTAAATTCTGTGCCTGTATTTAGGTGAAATGTTGATCGATATTAAACACAATTTTGTTTTGAAAATAAATGTGAATATTAAGTCGACTTACCCCATAGTTTCCATCACTGTGAATTTTGGAACGGAAGGTCACAGTTCCTCCAAAAAAGTGAGATGCAGAGGCCAGCGAGAGCCACAGCAGCTGCAGAAGGACGACTGTAGAGGAAAACATGATGTCCACACCACAGCTCTGTTGTCGCTTCTGCCTCTGCCTCTACCTCAGCATCATTTATACTTTTTACATCCTCCAGAATTTCAATTATGCCAAAACTTGCAAAACTTGTTTGGTGGCTTCAAGGAAGCAAACATACTCAATTTTACAGTAAGTCTTAATCAGACATAGTTTTATTTTTAATCCTTGTATGACTAATCTTTAAAGAAGTCTCTTAATGCAGACTACGGTTGTTGGAAGTTATTTTAATTACAAGTGACCGGTAAGATAATACATTACCGAAAAGAGACACTGCAGGTGAAAAGGAAAAATACAAACTATAACTGTCAATGTGAAGCTTTAGCCTTGCACAGGCTAAAAGAAAGAAAAATGTGTATTAAGTAAAATGTTTTTTTTAATGCCATGTATAGAAATAAGGCATTATTTGTGGGAAAAAATGCCCTAGATGAACATGGACAGAACTACCTTTAAACTAATTGAATAATTTTTTCAACACATTAGAAACAAAGATTTTTACAAGGGATTTTTAAATAGATTTTTTAGAATTGACAGAAAATTTGCAGAACATTTCAACATTTCAGCTTTATAGACCTAAAATGCTATTAAGTTGAGCTTAGAATAAGATATTGACACATTTTTCGGTAAAAACCTTCCAAATCAGTAAAACAAAAAAAAAACTAAAATCAACTTTGAGAAATCTTGCATCTCAGTTATAATATTCCTTGGAACTCTATGAGAGTGAAGTGAATTAAAATATAAAACATTTTTACAAGCAGATTAAACAATTTTGCTGTTTCCACACAAAAGCCCTTATACTTAGAGAAGTAACCAAGTAAACAGATAAAAAAAAGTTGTGCCTGTAGTGTCTCGTCTTTATTATAACATAACTTAATCTAAGCATCTTCATTTGCTTTTGTAAAAAGATATAAAATTTTTCTGGTGTGTAGTTCTTCAGAAATAGTATTTACAACCCTCCGGAAGGTCGTCTCATTTTTTTGTTTAGTTTGTTTTTTTGTTCATCTGATAAAAACAAACTATGATCATCTGGAAATGTTAAAGATAAAAGATTTATGTAGCTCTCTTATTTAAGTCAAATCAGCCATTCTGGGATGAATCCGACTCTACTCTCAATTTACAAATAAAGAAAAATCTTCAAAAATTAAAAAAACATTTTAGGATGAATTTTACACAATTTTAGTCATATGTGACTACACCTAAAATGCAATAAAAGCATTAAATGTAATTATCAAAAGTGTAAACAGTTTGACTCAATGAATATGCAAATATAAACTGACAGACTTAATGTGTTAGACATAGAGCGATTATTTGTTTTTCAAAACCGGCGATACTGTGCGAAAACAAAAGTTATGTTGTTAATTCAATATTTGTTAACAAAAGTCGACCCCTACGACCCCTAAAAGTTACATTCAGGCAAAAAAAAACAACAAGAAAAACTGTCTGAAGCTTCAGGAGCTTCTTTGTTGCTTTATTTAACGAAATTTCCCCAGCTAACCTGATGGGCAGCGGCTCTTTCTGCATGGAGCATGCGCGGTAGAGCGAAAAGTGATGTCGACCGAAAAGCCCTCTATTGTGACAATGTTGATTTGAATGAATGATTTATTTATCACATTTACACAGATGTATGTCTTCCAAAGTGCTTCACACAATAAAAAAAATTGCATTAAAATGTTAATTAAAGGCACTATTTTTATTTGTTGACACTAAACACTAGAATATATAAATTGCAGTTTTAGACCTTTTTCCCAGTACCTTCCATATCTCACGCCACTTTTTTATGGAAGGGTTTTTGAAGTACCATAATAAGGTTGACTAAGCTTATAAGCATTTTATTTCTTGCGCTTCAATAAACAAGTTTTGCAGCTGTTCAGGGATAGTCGTGCTTTACTGGCACTGAAGGCATTCTTTCCTTATTCAGCACTTAGTAATTTCTATATACATGTATAAAGGTTATGCAAGTGACATCACAGCATTCGAAATGTGTGGACTGAATGACAAGAAATGCATGAGAGGTCCTGTAAAGAGCTCAAAATAAAGTTATAACAGGTAAAAGAGGCTATATGTGAGAAAAAATTCAACCCACAGCAACTCTGCTGGACATTGGGTTTGTAACTGACATATAGAAGCAAAAAAGAAGGTTAACAGTGGCAGAAAAGCAGATAAATAGAAGGTAATGTTTATTAAGAACAATGTACAATTACATTAAGCCCAATGGCAGAGAGCTTGTACCAGATTGTAGCTTACAACTAATTTCCATCTGTAGTCCTGGGGAAAAGCGAGGGGAGGCACATTGGACATGTTTTTAGTTGTAGGAGGAAACCGGAGTACCCGGAGGGCACCTACGCAGACACGGGGAGAACATGCAAACTCCACATACAAAGTTTGCATGGGTTCGGAATCGAACCCAGGACCTTCTTGCTATGACGCCAGAGCGCTAACCGCTGCACCAGGTGTCGCCCTAAAGAAAGACTTTAGCTTCTCTCACATTTATCACAGACTATGGAATCACCCACAGTTGAAGTAATTACCTTTTCTTCCTAAAAAAAATGTTTCTGAGTCTTTTTGATGTGGATATAAATTGTAGTACTGCAGTTGGTGAACATAACAAGTTAGTGAAGCACCACATTGTTGTCATGACAACAGAAATTGATTGTTAGTTTTCATTCCGCCACATGAAAATAATTTGTGTAAAACAGAAATTCCAGGGATGAAATTTAGTTTGTACGGCGCTCCATTGTACTCACAAAAAATAAATATTTATCTTGTAATTACGATATCATGTTTTTGCCATGAAATATGTAAGAAGCCTTTTCATGCTTTTTCAGTCTGATTACTGATTAAACTTGATCCATGCACTTTTTGCATTGCAACAAAAAAATTATTACTGCATTTAAAAAACACCTATTCATTTTTGCTGCTAAACATGTGTAATAGATTTTATTGGTTACCTTTTTATGTTTAATTTGTTCTTTTCATTGCTTTTTTTTCTATAAACGATACACTTGATAATCAAGTTTTTAATATCTTGAAACCAACATTCGCGATATCTAAAATTTGATTTATCGCCCAGCTCTAACTAGAAGAGAGCAAGCATAAGGCAGCTCAAAATGTCATACAATTTTATTAAAAAGGCCAAGATGGGAGAGTGAGAGGGATTAAGACATTTCAGGCAGTCTGATGTACAGATTCATCAGTCGTCTTAATGACTCTTAAAACATTGTTATCAAGAGCCTGACTGATGTGAAACTCAGTGCCACAAGGTACCAGAACAGTGTGGAGATACTGCTACAGTTATTTGTTTTATTGTGTTTCTAAACTCTGGACCATGAGTTTGTAATGAAGTTTTTTATAATTGAATATGGCTAACTGCTAATTCTTTTCTCCCTTGTAGTTTGGGTTGAACCATTATAAGCTGCATGTGTTGCACCTAGTGTCCTCTAAAGTTCCTCTTTTTCCTGTGCCTGCCCCACAAATTCCTAATCTACATCTATACAACGCTGAAGCAAATGTTTTTATTTATTTTTTTTTTTTTTGTAGTGTAAATTCTTTGTTTCCCGCAAGATTGAAGGTAGTACTAGTAATCCATAAGTGAATCAATTTACAATTTGGGTAACATATACGCAACTTACTGATCACAAAAATCATTGATTTGAGAATACATTTATTTCAATATATTAGAGAGACTGTACAACAACAATATGCGAAACAGTGTTAACCTGTCATAAGCAGCTTCTGCTTAGTTGTACTATGAATGATAACTTTTGAAAGCTATAACATGAATGCAAACTTTTTATTTTCATCTATTAAGAATTTTGTACTCATTCAATCAATAGTTTTGATCAACATTTTGAACACACAGAAAATAAACAAAAAAACATTGTTGTTGCAAAAACACAGCACCACCTCTCTTCAAGTTACTGAATAATAATAGTGCTCATAGGATTTTAAACTGTTCTTGATTAAATCACATTGTTTTTTCGTCTAATATGCAAATAATAAGCAAATAAGTAAATTTTAGGTAAAAAGTGCAAGTGTCATTTGCAGACCATGAGCATTTCTAGTTTTCATTTGAAGGCAGAGGTTGGTATTTGACACCTGATTTCCTGGCTTTGTAAAAGAGGACTCCACAGATCATTCCCACAGCGGCCAAAGCACAACCAGTGATGAAGACCAGGTTGAGGTTCAAGTTCAGGCCTGTAGGAACAAACAAAGTGTGTTTAAACATTGCATTGACTGAAAATAATTTGACTGGTTATCTTTTCTGTGTTGTCATTCAAGTACCTGGGTTTGCTGTCTCCACAGATCTCTTCATACGCAGAGGACCCTGGGACACATAGTGGGTTCCTGACTGAATGGCTGCCTCTCTTCTGGATCTTCTTGATCCATTGGGCTGGCATCCTCTAGAGCAGCGAGTGTTTGGTTTTCCAGCCTCACACATCAGCACCGAGCAGCTGATGTACACCTACAAGAGTTTAAAAGGAGGCAGATAAGTAACTTTGTACAGATTTTAAAATTGTCAAAAAACAAGTTGAATCTGCTTTTGTACAGCACTGTAGTGATTCATTCAGCTGAATACCTGGTCATGAAGGCCAATGAACTTAAAGGCCTCAATACTGAATTTGAATTCTCTGGCGTTACTTCTTGGATAGATGATGAGCGTCGGGTCTTTATTGCAGCTGCGTAAAAAGCACAGGTAGATGTAGAAACGGTTAACATTTTACATTCAAGAAATGTATTTACAATTTTGCACACATTAGCCATAAACAATTCTTGTTTAGGGCTCTCAGAACAGTTATCTCCAACATGGTATTACTCAAGCTAAATATACTTGTTTTTGGAAGTCTTTTTGTTTTATTGTTAAAAAACATATCTACAATTTTATATGCAAATCACATACGTAATTGTAATAACTTGTTACACTCACCCATTCTCGATGAGGATGTATGGACGAGGATAGTTGGCAGTGTCGTAGGGAGCGGCTACACAAGACTCCACAAACAGCACTGTGTTGTTGGCTGTAGTAGTGGCCTCAATCTCCATGTAGATGCGATCACCCACGTCATACTCCAGTGGGTAGAGCCGGGGGTCTATCCTAGAGGCGAACTGCTGAGATGGGTAGAACTCAAACTCATAGGTGAGCTTACCAAAGCCCTTGTCCCACACTGTCACGTTGTCTCTGTGAGCGCTGAATGTGAAAGTCACATTTCCTTTCTTGGCGTACTGACAGTAGAACTTCATTTCCACCTGATGTCTTCTGGTGATTAAGGCAAGGGATCATCCACCGTGGTGATCTCATTCTTGAAAAGCAGATTTTCTTCATCTTCCTACAAAGACAGCAGCAAAACAGTTAGGGCTTTGATCTTGTAGCAAAAAGATCCTGGGATCTTCTTCTGAGCGCCCCAGGGTCTTTCTGTAGGCCTTTTCCCACTGTAGGAACTTTTTACAGTTCCTAGTACTTTTTACTTCCTGTCCCCATTTTGGCAGTGAACTATGGACTGGAGCCACACTTTAGGAACTTTTTTAGCTCCTGCTCTGGGGCAGGTACTTTCCAGTTCGACCAGGAACCTTTTGGTGACACAAACACATTTACTACATTAACTTTCTTTAGAAAATATTTTATACGTTCTCACATTTAGATAAACTTTCCTTATCCTCGAGGAAAAAGCTTTAAAAGCAATAACCTCCTAAAATGTATGTATTTTAATTTGTAAATAGCAGCCTATAATACTATTATTTGGAATTACAGTGAATAATTTTGTTTAATTGTTAATTTCAGTGATGTTTCAACTTTTGTTCATCATAGTTTTATGTAGAAATTAAAAAATACATCTTTGTTTTCCTACCACATGATGACTTATTTAAATGCTCCATACTATAAAGATGGTAATGTTAAAGCCAGTTAGACTCACTTTCAGAAATTGTTGCTATGTGAACACAGACATAGGGACAGGATAGTTCTTCTGACTAGTTCTTGGTACTTTCATGTGGGAAAACGCCTTATGTGGAGTTTGTAAGGTCTCCCCTGTGTCTTCTGGTGCCCCAGTTTTCCCAACTACTAAAAACATGTACAGCGACTCCCCTGAGCTTAATGGGACTTTCTTGGTTGAATAAAGGTAATTTAATTAATTAACTAAAAATCAATAATGATCAAAACCATTTCAATGATTAAAGTATGTTTATATAATGAAATCTACCGCAGAGGGTCGTGTCAGACATGACAATAACATGTCATGACAATAACCAGTAGGTGGAGTGTATACTAACTTTTTAACCTATTTTTAATTTTTAATAGAGCTTACCTCAATCTGGGTGCCACAGGCGTTGAGGGGAACAATTGCAACGATGTGAGTGCTGTTGGAGTGAGTTTGGAGGCTGCAGACACTGTTGCTGGGATCAGACAGCTGCAGATGATCATAATGGATTCGAGGTAATGTGGCCTTCTCCACCTCCACAATCATTGAAGATTCATGACATGTGACCACTGTATTCACTAAAAATTGAGAAACATAGGTTTAAACAAGTTTAAGCAGTGTCTGCTATTATTACTAATATGTTTTGCAAGAAGCAGATTTACAAACCTATGTTTCTTGTAACATTCACCAGGACACATCTCATCTCTGTTTGGTAAACTCTAGATCTGAATACATTAAAAAAGCAAATAACTTATATGAAAATAATTAAGTATTTATACTTAGTTTTTTTTAGTTTTTAAGCCTATGCAAACAAAAGTTTTATTTTACCCATATTTAAATTCAACAACAAAGCAGATAGGAAAGAAGTTTCCAATGTCCTCTTGAGTAGGAGTCCATCTGAGGGTAAATTCATCTGCAGTGGTTCTGTGCTTGGTGATGTTTAGTGGCCCACTCATTATTATGCTGTCAGGTCTGTTCAGTAGAAACTTTGATAAATATTTTACTTATACCAAGTTTTGTTTTGCTTGGTTTGCTTTGTTTGGCTTACTTACCGTGAATAGCGAGCTTGTGCTTTGACTCTTATTTCTACTTCTAGTCCAGCTGCTGCCTTAATCTTCTCTCCATCTCTTGGTGTTGGAGGAACAAATATTGGTAGATAGTCTCCTTCAACACAATTGGGAGCCGATGGATCCACTAAAATTATACCACAAGGTTAGAGAGCTTCATTTATGTATTAATATAACAACAACAAAAGTTCTTAAATCTGCTCTTTGTTAAAGAAATTAAGAATTTTGCATTGAAAAGGCAGGGCTAATCACTAGCAAAGATGTTTTCAGTTTTGTGTTTTACAATAAACTAGGTATAAATTGCCGATCCACATACTGTATGTCATAGTTCATTACAAACAACATGGCTAAAAACACACAATATGTAATTTTTAAAATGTATTAAACATCTTGCTAAGAGTTAATATTACCATGACTATAAAATGAAACTAACCTTGGATAACAAATTGCAATGGCAGCACACTGAACGGAGCATTCCAGGGATCATGGGGGGTAGTAGAGGGTGGAGTTGTAGTTGGAGGCCATGTTGTGGTTGTAGGCCAAGTTGTAGTTGGAGGCCATGTTGTAGTTGGAGGCCATGTTGTAGTTGGAGGCCACGTTGTAGTTGGAGGCCAAGTTGTAGTTGGAGGCCATGTTGTAGTTGGAGGCCATGTTGTAGTTGGAGGCCACGTTGTAGTTGGAGGCCAAGTTGTAGTTGGAGGCCAAGTTGTAGTTGGAGGCCATGTTGTAGTGGTAGTGCTGGGAGCCGCTGTGGTAGTTGTGGCGGCAGTAGTGGTAGTAGTGGGGGCTGCAGTGGTGGTGGTGGGAGCAGCAGTGGTAGTGGTGGGGGCTGCAGTGGTGGTGGTGGGGGCAGCAGTGGTAGTGGTGGGAGCAGCAGTGGTAGTAGTGGGGGCTGCAGTGGTAGTGGTGGGGGCAGCAGTGGTACTGGTGGGGGCTGCAGTGGTAGTAGTGGGGGCTGCAGTGGTAGTGGTGGGGGCAGCAGTGGTGGTGGTGGGAGCAGCAGTGGTAGTGGTGGGGGCTGCAGTTGTAGTGGTGGGGGCAGCTGTGGTAGTGGTGGGGGCTGCAGTGGTAGTGGTGGGGGCAGCAGTGGTAGTTGTGGGGGCAGCAGTGGTGGTGGTGAGAGCAGCAGTGGTAGTGGTGGGGGCTGCAGTGGTAGTAGTGGCAGCGGTGGTGGTAGTGGGGGCAACAGTAGTAGTGGTGGGGGGCCAAGTCACTTGTCTCTTTTTTCGTGATGTCCTATATCTGGAAGACCAGCTGCCGTCTGAATAGCGGAGCTGAACATATGTGTTTGGAAAGTCCTCCACCACTAACTCAAATTCACGGACGCCTTCGGTTCCATAGCCTGCATAGTGCACTGAGCATGTACCCTAAGAGAACATAACAAGCACAGTGAAGTTTCAATATATACATACTATTTAAAAAAAAGTTTAAGCATGTAGTTCATTTCATTTCCACTATGTGTGCATTACATTAAGTACATTTTGGTGAAATTGAGTCAAAGCAGAAGAACTTTGCACTTTTTACATCAAAAATTCAGCTAAACTAACACTAAATAAAGACCAGACCTAACTGGTGTATTTTTGTTTTATTATTGACTAAAATCACAAAAATGCCACTATAATGAATGTACTAACCTCATTTACAGAAAATCCTTGCTGTGACCTACAGTCAACGCATTCTGATGCAGAGCGCCTTCCATATCTGCATCGAACTACATCTCCGTCAGGGTCAAAAGAAATAGGTTTGTAGGTTCGTTGGCAGTTCTGAGGGATTCTAGGAGAGATAGAAGAATTGTTTAATTGCAAAAATTCTAATTAAGCTAGTTGTTAAGGTCATCGGTTGTTTCATGGGGCCAGTGACGTGCGGTGGGATTTCCAACTAGTGCGGCACTGTGAACCACTCAGGTCTAGTTGCTTATTTTCACTTTAAAATGCCCTTTTATTCACTTTGCAGACATTTATATCACATAGAAGCACATAATCCTTGTGCCTATGTTGTCTCTACTCGCAAAATTAAGGATGAGAAAAAAAATATTTAGACGCGAGTTTCGATCCCCAGACCCTTTGCACCGCGGCTCTCTCAGTCATCTATCTGAGCTAAATGACTAATGACGTCACCGCGGTGCGGGAGACCTAATGACTGCTAGTGTTCTTTGGATTTATATAGTTGCTTAAGGCTTTATTTAACCGCATAGTGAAGTTTAACATCGACACATTTAATCGTATAATCGTATTTTGGCCGTAGAAAACCGCCAGAGCTGGAGCGTGAGGCAGATTCTTTTTTGCCTCATCTCGGCTTTGTACAAACTCCGTTTACTGTCAAATTAACTCGCTAAAAGCGCTCACTTTCACATAATATTCTCTTTCTTAACAATTAGAAGACAAAGCACTCGAAAAAAGTACGTCTACAAACACATTTTATCACTTTTGGTGGAGAAACAGTGAGTGCATGCGCTGCATGAACGCGCCCTGTTCATTGTGTATGTGTCTGCGCAGGTCTGAGTGAGGCGAGCCTCAGCGCTGTAGACCTGCATTATATCGGCAAGTCTTGGAGATTTTGGAGTTTTTAACCACAAAACTCAGTAAAAAACAAAAGAAATCAACCAAATCTGACAAATACGAAACATTTTACATACAAAAATATAATATTTAGCCTCATTGACATCAAGTATTTTTTTCCCCATTTGGACTGGTGAGGCACTGCCTCACCTGCCTCCCCTGACCGCACGTCGCTGCATGGGGCTATAGAGATTTCAAAAAAATAATAATTGTTTTCTTCTTAGTAAATATAGATGTTTATTTTATGCATCTGAGTGAAGTCCACTGTTATTTGTAAAGCTAAGAGCCCAAACAACTTTGCTTTGTTTACACTTACCGTAGAAAAGGGACAATGGCAATATCTGGAGAGTTGTTTGGCGCATTAGTATCTGATCTTGTGCCTAAATCCACTGAAGCCAGAACACTCCAAGAGGGAGATGAATATGTTGGGTATTGACGATAGATCCAACAACAGCCTGATTCTCTGTAAATGAAAATATATCACCAACATTTGCATTAGTAACATACTGTACAGTAACAAACACAAATCCTGTTCCCTAAGAATTAGAAGTTTCCATCTGAACTCTAGTTTGTTCTGAGATATTTTAAGTTTTGACCTCTTCACCAGATAAGTGTGTGTTCTGTGAGAGAATGGCAGTCATTAATTATTTGGAATTATATGGTTTTATGGTTCCTTGAAAACCTGCGAATATGATATAGCGTACAGAAGTCACACAGGAACAATAACCTAATTTTAACAAAAATGTCTGAACCTTCTAATTAATTAGGGAACTATAGAGAATGAATAATAACCCACCTTGTTTTGAATGGTTTGTTACTTGACAGAACTTTAGAGACAATTGTCTCTGTCTGACACCATGTGGATGCAGTCGAGGGGCCATTGACACTTTGGTCAATTATACCCATGTCCAGTTTGTAATTATACCCACAGTTGTAGCCGGGATAACAGCTCCCATAGTGGTACTGACAGGACCGGAAGGTGGCCTTGTTTCGCATTTCCACCTGTATGAAATTATCATTCAAGCATCTGTTAGTAGTAGTGTTTTTGTTTTTTTTTTTGCAAAGAGAGATTGATTTGCAGCCCAACACACATACAATTTAATACAAGAAATGCCAAATTATATTCCCTTGATACCATTACTCAGTATTTGAGCTATGAGCTATTCATTCTTACCAGAGCATCCTGCAGAAATAAAAGATACCCTGACCTGCTGGGCTCGGATGCTCCCATTCAGAAGATAGAAGTTGAAATGCTCTTAACAGTAGACATACAGTATATTTGTAAGTTGTGAGGGCAGACTAGCATTCACACTTCAGCCAATCAACCACGGAGTAACCTTGTTAACAGACTGTAGGTCAATGCATGCATAAGATTGAATGCATGCATTTAATTAAAGAGTTGAAAATATTTTAAAAGAATTGCATCCTAAATGTTAATAATACCTTATTTAGCTGAAATATAGATTATAGAGTTAGTCTTACCCCATAGTTTCCATTACTGTGAGTTTTAGTACGGAAGGTCACAGTCTCTCCTAAAAATGAGATGCAGAGGCCAGAGAGAGCCACAGCAGCTGCAGAAGGACGACTGTAGAGGAAAACATGATGTCCACAGCTCTGTTGTCGCTCCTGCCTCTGCCTCTACCTCAGCATCATTTATACCTTTTACCTCTGTTCTTTGTTCTGAAATGTACCATACCAAAAACAATGAGAATGTTGCAAAACTAGTTTAGTGAAATGAAGACAATAACGGCAGTCAATCTTAAAATGTACTTTCTTAATCCCTGTATGAGTAATCTTACTCAACACTGGTAAAAAAACATACTGGAATTTGTAGGTGTCCCGTAAAAGGGATATGCAGCAAGCTATTATTAAAGCTTATTTATAGACTAACTTCATCAAACCATTTAAGGAACATTCTTTATTTCCTACTGAAATAGTATGAAAAATATTGATTTCATCTGGTGTGTGTAGTTCTCCAGAAATTCAAAATACAGAGTTTCCACAGAGCATTAAAAGCATTTCAATTTTTCTCAATCGGTTTGACACACTTTATGAAACTTTATTTATTTTGATTAATGTTTATGTTTATTCAAACTTTTATTTGAATAAACACTGAGACCTTGTCTACACGAAGACAAAACAAGGATAGTTTTAAAAATGATCTGCGTAAATACAGTATGGAGCTGCCTTAGGATTTGTGAGCATCCACATGAATCAGTAAACCAGCCTGAAGCTGCTGTAATGCCATGTAACTGAGTGTGGCGCTGTGACACTGGCACAGACAGGAAGTAGAAATTACACAGCGCATAAAGTTTTTAAAGAAAAAAAAAAAGTTTAGCGTAAACAAAAACTTAGCGGAGAACTTTTTTATACTTCACAAACATTCTGAATGAACAACATGGATCTAAAACCTACAGAAGAGACGCAGAAGTGGATTTATGCTTCAGAATCTTCGAAATATATTGACAGCGTTTCAATAAAGTTTTAATGGTGATTGTAGTGGATTTATTTTTGTTTTTCTTTATGTCTTCTGTGGTTTATGGTGAAATGAGATGCAGATTTTCACAGTCTAAAGGTCAGTACATTCTGCAAATGAGACGTGACTCTGGGGCAGTGATGTCATCGTGGGAAAAAAAGCATAAAACCTCTTTAGTTTTAGGTTTAGTGTCTCCACAGTTACGCTTTTCACCTTGAGACATGGTTTCAGAAATATTTATTTTCAGTGTCCTGTAACTCCTGCTTCGTGTGGACGACGTGTGGTTTAGGACAAATATTTGTGCTGAAACGCCTGAGCTTGGCTTCGCGTGGACAGGCCCTCAAATGGGCAGAATATTTGCCGCGTTTTTCATTAATTCACACAGTTTTTCTCTTTCTCAGAACTTCTCACACAGTTTTCATTCATAAACTCACATGTCCACTGTATTTAATTTGTTTCTCCAACACTACAGACGTGTTCACACATGGTAAAGTGCGTTTGCCATGACACTGTTTGTTTTAATCTACAAATTCACATACCACAGCAAATCCCAAAATCACATGAGCAGAAAGATCAAACAACATACAGTATGATGAACATCTGACTCAAACAGGACTATGGTCTGAGAAGAGAAAACATATACAGTATTTCCAGTGTGATATTGATGTAAATGGCTTGTCAGTAACACAGATGCATTACCAAGTGGATGTAATCTCTCAAACTGCAAATATTTTTGATAGAATGTATACAGGTTTTCTCAATCGTTTTGACACACTTTTTCCAAACTTGATTTATTTCAATCACTTGATTCGAACTTTTATCTGAACAAAGGCTGTAGTGGTGAGAACATTCACAACTCACATGTTCAATGAGTTTATTTTTTTATTTTTCAAACTCAACATACCTGTCTCACACACGGTAAAGGACTTTTGCCAAAACACTGTTAGTTTTTATCTGCAAATTCACACATCACAGCAAAATCCCAAATCACATGAGCAATAAAGACAAAACAACAAATGAACATTTGAATCAAACAAGACAATGGTCTGAGCAAAAAACAGAGACTGTAGGAATATATTCTCAGTGTGATGATGTAAATGGCTTGTCAGTATTGATATGGAGAACATCTCTCAATTATTTCTAGTAAGTTGTAAATATTTGGATAAATTATATAAAAGACAGTTTACAAAATCAGAAAATAACACCATGTGGTTATGGCCAAAGCCATGTTTTTGTTTTTTGTTTTTTTCAGACTGAATTGAATATTTAGTCACTTCGCATCTGAGATCAGGACTACAGCTTCAGAGCTGTAAAATTAAATGAATGATAAAAACATGAGAACACCTGTGACCTGTCTAAAACTCAATTTGCAAAACAGCAAACAACAAAATTAAGCTTTACATTGAAAACTGTTAAATTTTCTCATCAAGAGCAAGTTTTCCCATCAAAACTCTCACACGTGTTACCGCCAGCTTCATGACAGAAGCTAGCAGTAATCAGCAGAAGTAATTTAACAAAACACAATCTTTTTCGACTGTTGACAGTTAGTCTTACACATCCTTTCAAATGTGCAGCTGTTTTTCCATGGCTCCAGCGGCTGTTTTTCAATTTATTTGACTGAAAAGGAGAGAAGAACTGAACATTTGTATCTACCGCCATAGACTTGAATGGAATACTTTCACCCAAAAGTGGCCGAGTACTTTGTGCAGCAGCAAAAATGCCCGTATGTTGCAAGATATCTATGTATTATCCTTGGTGAGTTCATTGATAACGCCAGCCTTGTTGGTGAGAGAGCGAGTGTTGAGAAGGGAGGCTTTAAAATTTGACTGAGCAGACATTTTTTATTTCATTTTAAATCTGACATAGACATTTGGCTTAGTTTGCACTATGAATGGCTCTCTTAAGAAATTATTACCACATGCAAACTTGTAAGTCTTGTGCTAAGAATCTGTTTTTACTTACTTCAAATCATTTAGACGTTTTTATTCATTCAAACAATATTTTTATTCACAAAAAAAAACCATTGATTGTTTCAATACAAATACAGTACCACTTTTCAATTATTTTCAGCTTACAGAATAAAGATAGTACATAAAGATAGTACATAAATGATTTCAATGTTTTTATTATATCGCACCCTTCCTTATTCATCCAGTCGAGTTTAATTAAGTTTGATTCTAATATTTCAAAGCAAAAAAAAACAAATTAGCCTAAGTATAAAAAGTATATGCGTCAATTAGATCCAGCCGTTCTCACAGATATGCGTGTCAATACCACGCATTTTTAAACAGCGTTTAAATTTTTTTGCATGTGTATTTTACGTGTTTCTGTCCCAGTTCATTTCTATGGTGAATGTAAAGACGTGTTAATATTCATGAATACTAATACAACCCTAATCCTAACTTTAACCAACTCCAAGCCTCAGAACTAAACTTACCCATTTTTGTAACTTTAGCCCTAAATTTAGTCGTTAACCCAAATAAAACCTCCTGTTTGTCCTCACCATATTGCGTGTCAATATCACACCAGAAAAAATGAGCGTGTAATTGCACGCCAAAAAAGGCAGAAGCGTCGTCATGACACGCAGTTTGTCATGGCATGGTATAGACACACAAGCCATGAGAATACGTTGGTAGACTACATGCGTTTCTAGTTCCCATTTGAAGGCAGAGGTGTATTTGACACTTGATTTCCTGGCTTTGTAAAAGAGACTCCACAGATCATTCCCACTGCGGCCAGAGCACAACCAGTGATGAAGACCAGGTTGAGGTTCAAGTTCAGACCTGTAGGAACAACCAAGGTGTGTTTAAACATTGCATTGGCTGAAAATAATGCAGGTCTTTTTGACTGTTTTTGTCACTCATGTACCTGAGTTTTCTGCCTCCACAGATCGCTTCATTCGCAGAGGACCCTGGGACACATAGTGGGTTCCTGACTCAATGGTTGCCTCTCTTCTGGATCTTCTTGGTCCATTGGGCAGGCATCCCTGAGAGCAGCGAGTGTTTGACTTTCCAGCCTCACACATCAGCACTGAGCAGCTGATGTACACCTACAAAAATGTAAAAGGAGGCTAATGAGTAACTTTGTAATGGTTTGAAAATTGTTAACAAAACAAAGTTGAATCTGCTTTTGTACAGCATTGTAGTGATTCATTCAGCTGAATACCTGGTCATGAAGGCCAATGAACTTGAAAGCCTCAATGCTGAATTTGTATTCTCTGCTGTTTCTTCTTGGATAGACGATGAGTGTCGGGTCTTTTTTACAACTGTTTAAAAAGCACAGGCAGAGTAGAATCGATTAAGACTCTTTTTGCGCACTTTGGAATTCTTGTGCAGGGCTTCACAGTAATCCCCTTATGGAAATTTTTTTGCATTTACAAAATTTGTTCTTAACGGAAAATGTTCGTCGTAACAATCTAAGCATCAGGAGCACTCATAAGAACAAACTCCTGTTCAGATAGCATTTCTTATGTAATTCAGTCAAAATTGTAATTCCTACATGATTGTAGGTTATGTATTTTTTTTTTTTTTTTTTTTTTACAAAATATATACAATTATTTTAGAAACAAAAAAAGTCATCAGTTATGCTAAAAAAAAGACTCCTTTAATAAACCTGCAGCAGCCTGTTCCAGCCTCAGAGCCTCTGTGTTCTAACCCCTACAGGACCAGATCGCACTGTGCACCCCGCTACAGTCGCTACCCCCTCCCCCGCACCCCCACTGGCACTTTATACCGTGATGTAAAATAACGTAAAAATATAAACTGCAAAAGCCCAGTGTTATTTCAATTCATCTGTGACTTGAATCTAAGTGTGTCCATGTGTGTGTTGACATTTTTGAAAGATGCTGAAGTTTTGAATCAGCCAAAGCCGGGAGTGCAATTCTTGGGTGAAGTCCTGCGGTCGGCCCAGATTTGCCATACAAGGAAGAAGCTTCCGTAATGCATTATTAATTTTTATGTAAATAACCGTTTGTAGCTGGAGTTTGGTGAATTTGGTGTAAAGACTGTTAACCCCTTATCATTCTGGCCTTTTTCCCTCGCACGTTTGTTTAAAATTGGTAAAAATTCAAATTAAAACTGTTTCTGAACCCTTTGGACCACAAGCAAATTTAAATTGACGCCTTTTTTTGTTAAATCTAAAGATTGGTAAAGCTGGTGTTGACAGCTGAGACCTGAATGACACTAGATTAGGCATATTTGGGGTTTTGATTCCTCTGCAAAACCTGAAAGTAACTCTAAATGTCCAGGTGCTTCAGAGTTTCTTTTATTCAGATACTGAACAAAAAGTAATTTTTCAAGAAAAAGTCTAACGTCCCTCAGAAGTGACGTTGGACTTTAATCAAGAAGGAATTTGGCTCGTTATGAACACGTCGTGAATCTGACGTACAGTTTTTTCAGCAGCTTCTTAAAGTGGAAGTTACGTATAGATTTTAAAAACACTTTAATGAATGAGAGCCATTACTCAATTGTTGTCACTGAAAGAACACACACTCAAAGAACACACACTCACCCATTCTCGATGAGGGTGTATGGACGAGGATAGTTGGCAGTGTCGTAGGGAGCAGCTGTGCAAGACTCCACAAACAGCTCTGTGTTTGTGGCTGTAGTATTGGCCTCAATCTCCATGTAGATGCGATCACCCACTTCATACTCCAGCGGGTAGAACCGGGGGTCAATCCTAGAGGCGAACCGCTGATCTGGGTAGAACTCAAACTCATAGGTGAGCTTACCAAAGCCAACGTCCCACACTGTCCTAATGTCTCTGTGAGAATTGAATGCGAATGTCACATTTCCTCTTTTGGCGTACTGACAGTAGAACTTCATTTCCAATTGGTGTCTTCTGGTGATTATGGCTGAGGGATCGTCCACCGTGGTGATCTCATTCTTGAAAAGCAGATTTTCTCCCTTTTCCTTCAAAGACAGTGGAATGATTTATTATCAAATCAAAATCAAATCAAAATCATAACAACTTGCATTTTTATATAATGATTGCTTTTGTACAGGGTTTGATCAGATTGAAACATCAAGATTCAGTTGTGTCAAATCAACAATTATTGGTTGTTGATTGATTTCAGGTTTTGGAACTGATCAAACTTAAAACAATTAATATTGTGGATTTTATTTTAGAAATAACTTTTGTTGTCTTTAGACCCATTCATTAAATAATTTCTCAAAGCCGTTTTTAGTATTTTTTATTATTTTTTTCGTTGAGACTTTCAAAAGAAAAAAAAGTGTGTGTGTTTTTTGTTATTTTTTTCCAAACTGCAATCGCCATTTTTTGCACAACAAAACGATTTCTGTTAAGATTCTACTTCACAGAGCAACTCAGTTAAAGCGTATTACACACAAATATGTAAATTTAAGCTTCTTGACGGTTTATTTTGAAAATGTCTTATTTCTGACTTTCAATTAAGTTAATTTAGTTTTTCCCAAACTATTTCCATTTGTTTCCCATTTATTTGTTGTTTTTTTTTTTACACAAATAGGTTTTTTTTTTAAACAGTTAGCTTAGTTTTGTCTACATTTAACACAAGCAATTTTTAGTTTAACCAATTCTTTGGTCACTTCTTCCAAAAGTAGTTTTCCATTGTTTCCAGAAAAAAAAGCATCGATGTCGCCAGCAAATAACACCAACTTTAATACACTAGATACTTAAATAATAAGAACCGTTTGGGGTCCAATATTGATCCCTTTGGGATCCACATTTCATTTCCAAGGACTCACCTAACTTCACAGATTACTTCTGTCCCTGAAAGTAAACTTCTCATCCAGGCCAGAGCCACGCCCCTGATGTCATACCTACTCCATTTTTTAAATAAAATATAGCGATCTATTATTTCTTGATTTATTACTTTTTATTAACTAGAAACATACCTACTGCGTATTTTTTTGTTATCTATTGCTTGTTGTATTTCTTCTAATGTCCTCTAATGTGCCAGTAAAGTCGACAGATTTGACTTAAAACCATGCCTCTCATCTGCTATCAATGTATATTTTTCTGTAAACTTTTCCAGCATTTCATTAAACAATTCTTCAATGCTTTTTAGAACCGTGGAAGAAGTGAAAACGTCCTAAGTTATGAAAATATTTGTGTTTTGTGTTGGATGTATACTAACCTGAACTGAGTGTATACAAAACCTGAAGATATTCAGATATATAATGCAGTATGTGTTTAATCTTTGTTTATTCTTTACAGCTTACCTCGATCTGGGTGCCACAGGCGTTGAGGGGCACTATTGCGACGATGTGAGTGCTGTTGGAGTGAGTTCTGAGGCTGCAAACACGGTTGCTCGGATCAGACAGCTGCAGATGATCATAGTTAATTCGAGGTAATGTGGCCTTCTCCACCTCCACAATCATTGAAGATTCATGGCATGTGACCACTGTATTCATAAAAAGTGGAGAAACAGGTTTAAGTACAATTATTGTTAAAATGTTTTGCAAGAAGCAGATTTACAAACCTATGTTTCTTGTAACTTTCACCAACACACATCTCATCTCTGTTTGGTAAACCCTAGATCTGAATACATTAAAAAAATCCATTATATATATAGTAAAGTATGAATACTTATTTTTGAGTATTTAAGCCTATGCAAACAAAAGTTTTATTTTACCCAGATTTAAATTCAACAACAAAGCAGATAGGAAAGAAGTTTCCAATGTCCTCATAAGTAGGAGTCCATCTGAGGGTAAATTCATCTGCAGTGTTTCTTTGCTTGGTGATGTTCAGTGGCCCACTCATTATTATGTTGTCAGGTCTGTTGGTAGAAAAATAATGATATATTTTATATATATACCTATTTTTGTTTTGCTTGTTGTGATTTGTTTGGCTTACTTACCGTGAATAGCGAGCTTGTGCCTTGACTCTTATTTCTACTTCTAGTCCAGCTGCTGCCTTAATGACTTTTCCATCTCTTGGTGTTGGAGGAACATACTTTGGCAGATAAAGTCCTTCAACACAACTGGGAGCCGGTGGGTCCACTGAAAATAAACTTCATGTATTAATGTATTGTATATAGACCTTGATATGGTACTTTTGACATAACATATTATATACATAGACAGAAAAGCAGTTGCGTATGGAAATATTAGGAAACCTATTATGTTATAAGCCATGTAAGTAATTGTTAGCGTACTATACTTATTTGGGTTTATTCATGTTTGAGGAATTGTGTATTGTCCTGCAGCTGATGCCCTCTTGTCTGTAACTATATACTGTACGTATACATATACGTACATAATATACATATACATACCTATGCATATATACTGTATATACTGTACATATATATCTATATATATATACTGTATATATAGGCTACTCACGTATACATAGCTGTTTTTTGTTTTGGTTTTTTTTACAATTTATGCTAAATTTGAAATCTGCTGCTTATTAAAGATGCCTTTTATGATGAAAAGACAAAGCTCTTTCCAATAAAATAAAAATCGCAGCTCTCACTGTAAAAAGACGTGGCAGATGACTCAAAAGAAGTTATTAGTTTTGTAGTTTTGAACCGAACGTTATGAGACCTTGGATTGATTTTGTGTTTTACAATGATCAAATGTAAATTACTGATTTACATATATGATAGTTCATTACTAATTACAATGAAAAACAATTGGTTTTCATTTGGCAAAACATTAGTATCCAATTCAAGAAATATCAAATAAAAAATGTAACAAACATCTCACTTCAAGTATTAACAAGGCATTAAAGAAAACTAACCTTGGAAAACAAATTGTAGTGGCAGTACACTGAATGGAACATGCCAGTATACAGGAGGTGTTGTGGTAGGAGGGAGTGGAGTTGTAGTTGTCCGGTAACGGTAAATCACATATTGGTGTCATAATAATAGTTGTTGTAGCGGTTGTTGTGGGGAAAGGTGTTGTAGAAGAAATTGAAGTGGGGGCAGTAGTGGTAGTTGTTTGGCCATTTGATATAGAAGTGTGGATCGGTGTAGTGGTAGTTGTAGTTATAAGGACAGGAATGGTAGTGGTGGGGAAAGCAGTAGTTGTGGGGCAGTCGTAGTAGTAGTAGTTGGGGGCCAATTATAATCTCTTTTTTTTCGTGATGACCATGGAAATCTGTAACCCCAGGTTCCGTCTGAGTATTGGAGCTGAACATATCTGTGTGGAAAGTCCTCCACCACCAACTCAAACTCACGGACACCTTGGACTCATTGGGCAGATAGTTCAATGTACATGCACCCTGAGAAAACAAAAAGTGCCGTCTCAATATATCCAGTTTTAAATTTTTAATACTTGAAATGAGATATAATGAACGTACTAACCTCATTTACATAGAATCCATTCTGTGATCTACAGTCAACGCATTCTGAAGCAGCACGCCTTCCATATCTGCATCGAACTACATCTCCGTCAGGGTCAAAAGACATCAGTTTGTAGGATCGTCTGCAGTTCTGAGGGACTCTAGGAGAGACAGAAAAGTTATTTAGTTTTTGTTAAGGCCATAGTACTTACATAAGGTTATAGAGATTTAAAATACAACCTGTACTTTGTTTACACTTACCGTAGAAAAGGGACGATGGCAATATCTGGAGAGTTGTTTGGCGCGTTAGTATCTGATCTTCTGCTATATCCACTGAAGCCAGAACACTCCAAGATGGAGATGAATAAGTAGGGTATTGATAGTAGATCCAACAACAGCCTGATTCCCTGCAAATGCAAATATATTACAAATCCAACATCTGTTTTAGTAACTTTCTCTAGCTTACAGAAATCTCTACACAAATATTGTTTTCTAAAATTTAGAAGTTCCATCTCGAGTTGTAAGTTTTGACCTCTTGAACAGTACAAATGGTTCTGTGAGGTGGTCACTTGCAGACAGATTCTGTTACTCTGAAATTGCAATATTCCATTATAGAAAAAGTGTACAGAAATCACACAGGAACAATAACTTAATTTCAACAAACATGTCAAAACCTTCTAATTCAAAGGGATGATATGTAATGAATATTAACCCACCTTGTTTTGAATGGTTTGTTGCTTGACAGAACTTTAGAGACAATTGTCTCTGTCTGACACCATGTGGGTGCAGTCGAGGGCCATTGGTGCTATTGTCAATTATACCCATGTCCAGTTGGTAATTGTACCCACAGTTGTGGCCGGGATAACAGTTCCCATACTGGTATTGACAGGACCGGAAAGTGGCCTTGTTTCGCATTTCCACCTGCCAAAGACATGTATGAATTATTTAGGCTTATCAAACATCAGTTGCATTGACATTATGTGCTTGTTAAAGAGAAACTAAACCCTTAATTAAGTTTTTTTGGCTGTTAAATTATGTATATGGTGTTTAAATATCATTGTTTACTGTTCTGAGTCATTTTTTGACATTTTTAGTGCAAATTGAGCAAATTAGCAGGTTTCAGGTCCAAATAGTCACAAACTGGCTGTGGCTGTTTCCCAAAGCCTAGGTACCTTGCCTTGCCTTGGTCTGATCTGGGCGTGGCAAGGCATTGACATCATCCAAGTCATGTTCCAATGTTCATGTCCTCCCAGGCAGTGTCCTTGGTTTGATTAGCATGTGGCTAATTTACCAAGGATACACAAGTGTATCCTTCGCTGCCTTCCTCTGGGGAATTTACCCATAATGCACCATGATCATTTAAGACGGAAAATTAAATGAAGTTTCAAAAGTACTCAATATGCAAAGTTGGCAAATATTAGATTTAGAAAATACTTCTCTTGTAAAACAAACACATTTTTAAATAATCCTATTTTATTTAAGTGTTCCTCACAACATGAGCCCCTCCCTCATGTGTGTTCTGCTGCTTCATTAAGTTCACTTGATGCAGCTGTGTCTGATTCCTCTGAAGCCTGTTTCATAAGCCGTCAGTTTGGGCTGAGAAAAGCCACTTGCCTTGGATTGGAAGGAACTGACTTTGGAGGAACTGGCTTTGTAGGCAAGGCAAGGCAAGGTACCTAGGCTTGGGAAACAGCCTGTGGCCCTTTCCGAAACCAGTTCCTCCTTCCTTTTCCTCCTCACTTCTGCTAACTCCTCACTGAGGATTCCTTCACAGCTGAGCGGAGGTTGCTTCATTAGAGCGTTCAGAGCTGTGGCTTTCGAACGGACTTTCCTCACTCAGACTGAAGAGACACGCCCCTACTGACGCACATTTATTAAAGTTTGATTCAAATAAAGAAGAATAGACTCTTATTAAGAGCATTTTGATGATAATATTGATACTAGCATATCCTACTCCAGACTAATATTCATCTCAGTTCTCAAAACGCACTGACTTGGTCAAAATGTACTTTTTTATTTAACTAGACATGCCATAAGGATTTACACTGTCAACAACCACAACAAACATGAAAAACGGCTTTATATTGAGGCAACTGTCATTAAAATAAAAAAGATGCAATATTTCTCAGTGTTTCTTGTGTTTACATGAGTGGATAATATGTTTTTAAACGTCTAATTTCCTAAATAAGACGACACATAATGCACGCATGCTGTTTTATTTGTTTAATCTGCATTACTGATGTTGTGTTTTTGCTGTTGCTAAAAGTAGATCCTATAAATAAAAAAACATTTATAATGTCGAATTGTGTCTAGGCATGATCTTCTCATTATTTATCAAAGCCTTTCAGTCTCTCACAAATGCACAAATAAAGTTGTTTGTTCTTGTGAATAAACGTGGAACTAAACGTGTGGTGCGTTGTCCACGTCGGGCTGCTCTCAGGTGTTACACACACGTGTTTAGTGTGCAGTGACAGCCGACTCGCTCTGAAGGAGCTTATAAGACACTTTTCCTCCCTCCTCGCTCCGTTTCAAACAGCACTTACCTGTCGGCTCCTTCGCGGGAACGCGCACAGAGAGGAATAGTGCGTAGGAAAAGGAAGGAGGAGGCGGTTTCGGAAAGGGCCAGTGTCTCTCATGTCAGCTCCAGGTGCTATGTGACCTCAGCGTGCATTGTCCATTCAAAATTGAGCTTTAATTGCAGACACCTGCTGTCAATCCAATCACACTGCTGCTCTCCTCTCTGATCCCCTCCTTTGCCCTTCTCCCAATGCTTTTCAATGGCTGTTTCCCAAAGTGAGCTTACCTTTAAAGGACGGGAGTGGCTCGGGTAGTTCTATATTTGTGAAAATTGGGTGTGGTTTTAATCATTGCCTTAAAGTTATTGACAAAGATCATTCATTACTTCAGTTTTATTAGATAACAGCTCATACCTGAAGGTGCAAAAATATATTCCTTATAAACAGGTATTCTTACTCTGTATCTGAGAACATTTATTTTTGCCAGAGCATCCTGCAGAGATGAAGTTTGCTCTGGCAAGTTGGAAAGTGGCTGCATGGCAAATTTGAAGTTTGCATGTCACAATCTGAATCAGAGTAAGTAAAGTGGATAGGTATAGGTGGTAGGTGACAACAGGGATTTTCTGTACACTAAAGCATCAACTGGATCAAACGTGCTTCAATCCAAATTCAACTGTGAGTAAACTAATGATGAGAGTATAGTTAGAAAACTGAACTTTACATTATCGGTCATGATTCATACATGTTTTAGAAAACCTTGTAGTGTCCTGCAGCTGATGCTCCCCCCCCCCCCCCCCCCCCCCCCCGTACTTGTCTGCAGTTACTTTGATTACTCAGAAATTCATTATTCAAGTAAAACTCATTGAGTTCAAAACTGTCATGAGATTACAGTCAAACAAAAAATGACAATCATTTAAAATCTGCTGCTTGTTCAAGTTCAGTTTTATAATAAAGAGGTGGGGGCTTTCAGTTCTACAGTTTTAAATAGTAAGTCAAGGAACCCATTTCTATTTGGGGTCCTGATAATATAAAATGTATTATTCAATGAACCTTGTTGTAATGGCCTCCCTTTATCATTAGTATTTAAAATGAGTCATGCATGCTTGAGTAATCATGTATTGTTATTCAGCTGGAGCTCCACCTATCCCCTCCCACTTGTCCTTAATTACTTGTTGTAGTTAAAAAAAAATTAATGCTCAAATGGCCCATATATGGTACAAAACTGTCCCCTAGCCACTTTCCATTAATAAAGCGTACTTATTTAAAAGCCGTTGCTTCTTACAGTTAAAGAGGCGTTGCTTATCAGTTCGGCAGTTTTGAACAGGAAGTCAATAGAGCTTTTTCTATTTTTAAGTCGTTTTAGATCAATTTTTTGTTATGCATTGAACAAAAGGTAAATTACTGATCTGAACATGTTCTAGTTTCTTTCTAAATACTTGGAAAAACACAAAAGGTTATCTTTAAAGAGAAGACATCTTGTGAAATCTATGTGAAATATAGGTTATAAAATGAGTCTTACCCCATAGTTTCCATTACTGTCGGTTTTGGCCCGGAATGTCACAGACCCTCCCAAAAAGTGAGATGCAGAGGCCAGCGAGAGCCACAGCAGCTGCAGAAGGACGACTGTAGAGGAAAACATGATGTCCACAGCTCTGTTGTCGCTCCTGCCTCTGCCTCTACCTCAGCATCATTTATACCTTTTACCTCTGTTATTTGTTCTGAAATGTTCCATACTTAAAACAATGAGAAAGTTGCAAAACTAGTTTGGTGGACTGAACAAAAATTTTTATTATGTGCTTTCTCAATACTAGAACTAATTAGAATACTGTAATAGAGTGACTAATCGTGTGTTGTTTAACTTTACAATCATCATGTATGACGTTTTGTTTTTTTGTTTTGTTCTTTCCAAAAATAGACTTGAATAAAAGCACGTTTTAGTCATTTAGATGTTTTTGATGCATTAAGTAAATAAATAAAACAATTATTTGGCCTGTATTTTTAGCTATATTTTTTTCACAAAATGGCATAACACACAATTCCAAACAATGAAATTAAATTTCTGTTTCTACTGAATTGTGTAGTTGATTTTTCACTTCCAGAAAGTTATACAGTACACTTTTAAAGAGGCCAGTACATGTAAATATATACGAGGAAAAGCAGTAGGATATTATTAAGCCTTACTTAATCCAATCATTCAGGGAACCTTCTTTCTTTGCTACTGAAATTGTAATAAATACAGTGACTTTGTAGTTTGTAATAGTATGAAATGCAGAGATAAATGTCAGATATTGTACCAACTTTTTTGTCTGTGACCATGCCAAGAACGTTTTTTTTTTTTTTTTAGTTCAAAGATATATTTTGGCATTAATTAGATTCTTTAGACAAGTTAGTATCTCAAAGCAAATAATTGAAGAAAAAATCTCTGTGATTGATTTATGTTATTTTCTTTTATATTTTATGTGGTTACAGGACATTTTCTCCTCCTACAGCTCAACAATAGGCAACTCCCTGCCTTCACGTCCACAGATGTACCTGATTCCAAGGGAGGAGACTTAGAGGAGAGAACAGAATGACACAATTCTAATTAAAATCTTTTAATCAATTTCAAATTAAGCACGCAAATTAACGAAAACACATTTTCTAAGTAAATTAATGATTCATTTAACTTCACTTTTTTATTTTATAAACTTTCTTAAACAGTCTTGTTATATTTTGTTGACTTTGAAAAGAGTTAAAGAATTTTTAATTTATGCCTCATTACTTTCCATTCAAGTACTAAAATTGTTCAAATCATTGCAGTTATTAGAATTATAGAATAGTAAAAATGTCATTTACAATTTAAGCCAATATCTTGTTTACTGACGTGGCAAACACTCAAAATGTCATCTGTAAACAGGAAACATACCAGGAACAAAGTAACTATCATAATAGGGCCCTCCCACTTTTTCTTAATTAATTCATTTGTGCCTATTGTTTAATAAAAATCAACTCTGAAGCTCCCTGACATGCTATAGGTAAAAATCAAATGTAAACCTTATTTAAGTTAAGAGTTAATACAGGTTCCTCAAACTATTTTTTAGTGAAAATAGCTTCAGCTTTTGAAGATTAATTGTTCAAACGCAAAATATGCCAAATCTAGTGTCATTCTGTCCAAGGCTAGTGACACCGGCTATACTGATTCTCACATTTACCAAATAAATTTTAGGCGTACTTTAAAACCTGATGTTCTTTTGTCAAGGGCTTATTCTCACTTAAAACAAGAGTTAATCAGGCATCAGAGGCTAAAACTACAAGGCCACAGCTTCACAAAGAGTCCAGCCAATTGTTTGTGCACCAAAGGATCAGAAACAGTTTACATTTGAATTTAAGATGAATTTAGTCAGGCGATTTAACAAAATTGCCCCCCACCTCTCTTAAGGGGTTAACCATCTCTATCTCCATGATGATAAGCAAATGATGCTAAGCTAAGATGACTGTCTAAGATAGGTGTCTCCTTAAATCTCATCTGTAACTTGTTGAAGTCCCTGCTTGCCTCACCTGATGTTTGAAACCATGTGTGAATCATTGCAGGCAGAGCAATAGTATCTCCATGTTGATATAGTTGGTGAAAAGATAGTGAATGCTTCTTGTACTAATTAGAGCTTGTTCTTGCAGATGGTTTGATGATGCGCACAGGACCTTGGGAAATGGAATGTCAGTTGCTGACCAGTTTTCTGCAAAACCTTGTCTTTTTTGCCAAGTGCTTGAAGAAGTGATTCCGCCCTAAGAGCACCTAGTTCCAGGAGCGCCTATCACGCACAAGAGCACATGGCACATGATGTACACCTACGACATAGAGACATGTAAGTCAAGTCATTTTAGTTTCTAACTTATCTGTAATACACACACCTAAGCTTGAATGTACATAATATTTTCAATTCAGTTCAATTCAATTTATTGTATAGCTCAACATCACAACAGCAGTTACTGCTTCACATGATTGTTGATTGAGCAAATAAAATTGTTAGAAAATCAAACAATGAAATATTGGAAGAACAGAAACAAGAATTGGAAAAACAGAAACAGTCATCATTGTGAAATACAGGCAGATTGTCCAACAACAAATAGGCAGATGGATAATTGTCCCAGAGCATCCCCTGTCCTTAGACCTTCCTACTCGGGTCGGGGTGGGTACCCGAGAACCACAGTGAAGGAGAGATCCACTCCCATGGACGGACGGGCTATAGATGTGACCAGGACTGACGCGGATCCTAATGCATGTAGAACTTAGTTGAGCCAGAGACCAGTGGCAGCGGGAAACAAATTTTCTAGCAGGACGATGACAGTTAATCAAAGAGAGGCAGGAGTAGAGGAGTGAGAACGGTCCAAGTTCTCAGGTTAGGTGGCATCCAGGGTAGGGCCCGAACGATATGGCTTTTTGGGGACTGATACCAATACCGATATAGAGGCGGCTGGGGTGCCGATAACCGATATGGCAGGCGATTTGATTAAAATAGAAATACATTTAAAAAATATGTCTGACTTTAGTGATTTAATGTTGGGTTTATTTAGGTCACATTTAATATTACTTCGCCTTATTTTGATAGACCTGTACTACTGAAGTGAATTTAAGATGCTAAAGGTGCGGTTAGCTTCATTAATATGCACAACGTCGCAGCAATTAAAATGCGCAAATGCCGACCATTATTACATATCACTGTTTGTCCACTAATCATCAATACAGACACAATACTTTACAGTCACCAGAGAGAACGAGCTGAGGCAATGTTATTTTTCTAGCATTATGAGCTAACCGCTAACTTGTAGTTAACTACAGTGAGGTAACAAGTTACATTGAAAGTTAAAGCAAACACGTTTTCAACACTCACTGCACTGATAACCTCTTCTCTGATCCCAAGTCTTCATAAAATTAAAATTCATTTAATTCATACTCCAAACGAGAAAGTAGTGAAAAAGCCAACTTCTGCTTCTTGTTGTTGACAGCTGCAGCCGCGTGTCCTTTCTGACGAGGATCGTCCCCCTTCTTCATACATACATTTTGATAAAATAAAAGTCCTTTCTGTTGTTACAGGCGTCATCTGTGAGAAAGTTTTTTCCTTTTTTTGAGTTAGTAGCGGAGTTGAGAGCGTTTAAATCCAGCGCTGCCTCAGAGCGCAGTAGTAGAGGAGTGATACAGAGCGTCAGTCTGGTGCTGCGTTTAGGTGCAGTCTGACAGTAAAACAACTCCACAAATAAATGTATTATTTGCGCGATGAGTTGGCCACTGTCCAGGTGTTCCCCTGCCTAAGGTCCAAAGTTACTGGGATATGCTCCAGTCACTCGCCACCCCTAACGGGATTAAGCGGTAGAAAATGAATGAATGAATGCACGAAATATTAATCTGATTGATGATTGAATATAATGGTTGTATTCTGGAAGATCTAAGCTTTAAAATGAGTTACAACATGCACTAAATATCAGCGGTGGCGGTATATCGGCGATTGTTTGGCCGATAACTGATAGGCGTCTAAGTACTCATATCAGCCAAAAATATATCGTATATCCAGGGTCTAGGCATCGACACAGGAACATTTAAAACTGTTAGGAATGGGACACAGCAGGACAACATGTGAATAGCAAAGAACAGATTACAGATGAACTTAATGATTTTTTATTTTTTACAGGGAAGTAGGAGATAGGCAAAGTAAGGCAAGTTTATTTGTTTATATGTATAGCACAATTCATCCACAGGATAAGAACAGGAACAAATACAAAGCATGAAGACAAACTCACACATTTAAAAATACTATACAAGAACCAGAGTGCAAAAAGGGCATCAGTCATAGCACGTATTATCAGAAATTGCACGGATAGGCACAAGTGATTGAAAATTAGTTTCGTCAAGGTTTGTGTGAACAAACACTGACATACACTCATGCCCTGTTCATGCAGGCTCTAAGTGCAGTAAGTGCAGTGTTTTATTTAAATTAAAAAATAAATCAGGCCTGTGGGTTAGATTCTGTTCCTAACTGACCTGACCATAAGATAATTTAAGGAGGAACGTTTTAAACCTAATCTTAAATGTAGAGACTGTGTCAGCTTCTTTGACATGAGCAGGTAGCTAGCTGATTCCAGAGCAAGGGAGCTTAGTAACTGAAAGCTCTGCCTCCTATTGTGCTTTTAGAGACTCTAGGAACCACCAGTATAACAGCATTTCAGGAGCAAAGTGGACTGTTAAGGTGAGAAGGTACTATTTCTTCCCTGATACAGGAAGTGGTATATTATTTAAGGTTTTATAAGTATGAAAGATTTTAAATTGGATTTGAAACTCAACAGGAAGCAAGTGAAGATCTTTTTAGTACAGGCGTAATGCGCTCTCAATTTTTTGTACCTTTTAGCACTGTCACTGCTGCATTTTGAACTAATTGAAAGCTTTTTATGAAAGCAGGGAGTTACAGTAGTCTAGCCTCAACGTGACAAAATTATGGGTGAGTTTTTCAGCATCACTTTTAGGCTGTATATTTCTAATTTTGGCTATGTTTTACAAATGAAAATAAGCAATTTTACACGCCTGGCTAATATGTGGTTTGAATGAGAGTTCTTGGTCAAATAAGACTCCAATGTTTCTTACAGTTGAGCTGGAGGCTACACTGACATTGTCCAGTGTGATTTTCGAATCAGTCAGAGAGTCTCGCAGGTGTTAAGTAAAATCACTTTTGTTTTTTCAGGATTAAGAAGTAGGTAGTTAAGGGTCATCCAGGTTTTTATATCCATCACACAGTCTTTCTATTTGATCAGTCTGATCTGGTTTCATTGATAAGTACAGCTGAGTGTCATCTGCATAACAGTGGAAGTCAAGCCATGCTTTTTGATAATAATAACTAATTGCAGTAGAGATCGACCGATATGGGTTTTTCTTGTCCAATACCGATATTTGACTTTTTTGTTGTTGTTGTTTTTGCCAGCCGATATCGATGGCTGATTTCTGAGGCCGATTTTCTTATTTTAGTTTTTAAAGGATTGCTGCGATGAGATAGTATAACCAAAAAAAACAGCCAGGCGATATATCTGTCTCTAAACGGCAGCATATGTATAAACACTAAAAAGAATTGGACCGAGCACAGAACCTTGTGACACTCCGCAGGTTACTTCAGAAAACTGTGAGGAGCTTTGGTTTGCATTAACAAAATGTTACCTATCAGATAAATAGAATTTGAACCAGCTGAGGGCTGTTCCTCTGACACCTACTTCATATTCTAATCTCTGCAGCAAACTTTTGCAAATTCCCATGCTATAGTTAGCTCTAAAGCTAGACTGAAATGTTTAACTTTCTTTAGTATTTTGGAGATAAAGGGAAGATTTGAAATAGACCTGTATATACAGTACTTCATAATATTGTGCTAATAATTACCACAGACAGATAATTGATTTACCAAATATATATTAAAAAAAATGTATTTACATCTGTGATGAGCTTGCTTTTTAATAGTAAAATATTTACTTCGCTTCATGCATGCCCACCCTCTCTGCAACCACTTTTTGTCATAAAGTATGTAGCTATACCACAAGACTGAAATGTTGAAAGCCAAGCTTTTTTTCTAAATAGGGATGGTTTAAGGACAGGGGATGCTCTGGGACAATTATCCATCTGCTATTTGCTCTTGAACAAACTGCCTGCATTTCCTAATATTGTCTGTTTCTGATTTTCCAATGCTTCTGATGGTATCGACCAAGTGTTTCATTGTCTGATTATCTTACATTTGTTTGCTAAATCAACAATCATGTGAAGTCCTTTGAGATAACTGCTATTTTGATGATTTCGGACTAATGAATTGAGTTGAATTGATCTACCATGATGCAAACTTTTATAGTTTGTGCAAAGAATCTTTTTTACTCACTTCAAATCACTTAGACGTTTTATTCATTCAAGCAATATTTTTAATCACAAAAAAAGAAAATAATTTAAAGCCATTGGTGTTGCCATACAGATACAGTACCACTTTTCAGCTTACAGAATAATGATAGTACTTAAAATATTTTAAAATAGCTTAATTAAATTACATATTCCTTCTTCATCTTGTCAAGTTTAATCAAGTTTGAGAATAATCATTTTAAAGCAAAAAATAAAATAAGTAAATTTTAAGTATATAAAGTGTATGCTTCAATTGTGGAATATGTGCGTTTCTAGTTTTCATTTGAAGACAGAGGATGATATTTGACACTTGATTTCCTGGCTTTGTAAAAGAGAACTCCACAGATCATTCCCACAGCGGCCAGAGCACAACCAGTGATGAAGACCAGGTTGAGGTTCAAGTTCATTCCTGTAGGATACAACAAGGTGTGTTTAAACATTGCATTGGCTGAAAATAATGCAAGTCTTTTTGACTGGTTGTCTTTTCTGTTTTTGTCAATTACGTACCTGAGTTTTGTGCCTCCACAGATCTCTTCATTCGCAGAGGGCCCTGGGACACATAGTGAATTCCTGACTCAATGGTTGCCTCTCTTCTGGATCTTCTTGATCCATTTGGCAGGCATCCCTGAGAGCAGCGAGTGTTTGACTTTCCTGCCTCACACATCATCACTGAGCAGCTGATATACACCTACAAAAGTTTAAATGGAGCCTGATAAGTAACTTTGTAATTGTATGAAAATGGTTAAAAACAAAGTTGAATCTGCTTTTGTACAGCATTACAGTGATTCATTCAGCTGAATACCTGGTCATGAAGGCCAATGAACTTGAAAGCCTCAATGCTGAATTTGTATTCTCTGCTGTTTCCTCTTGAATAGATGATGAGTGTTGGGTCTTTTCTGCAACTGTTTAAAAAGCACAGGCAGAAGTAGAATCGATTAAGACTCTTTTTGCACACATTGGAATTCTTGTGCAGGGCTTCACTGTAATCTCCAGCTTGATCTCCAAATTGGGTATTACACAAGCTAAATATAATGATTTTTGGAGGTTCTTTGTTTTAGTGCTATACAAGTGTTACAATATACACACTCACCCATTCTCGATGAGGATGTATGGACGAGGATAGTTGGCAGTGTCGTAGGAGCAGCTGTGCAAGACTCCACAAACAGCACTGTGTTGGTGGCTGTAGTATTGGCCTCAATCTCCATGTAGATGCGATCACCCACGTCATACTCCAATGGGTAGAACCGGGGGTCAATCCTGGAGGCGAACCGCTGATCTGGGTAGAACTCAAACTCATAGGTGAGCTTACCAAAGCCAACGTCCCAGACTGTCCAAATGTCTCTGTGAGAATTGAATGCGAAAGTCACATTTCCTCTTTTGGCGTACTCGCAGTAGAACTTCATTTCCAACTGGTGTCTTCTGGTGATTATGGCTGAGGGATCGTCCACCGTGGTGATCTCATTCTTGAAAAGCAAATTTTCTCCCTTTTCCTTCAAAGACAGTGGAATGATTTATAAGCAAAATCATAACAACTTGCATTTTTATATAATGATTGCTTTTCCAGGGTTGACAAGATTGAAACATCAAAATTCAGTTGTGTCAAATTGACAATTATTGGTTGATTGATTTCAGGTTTTGGAGCAGATCAAACTTACAATTAATATTATAGATTTTATTTTAGAGATAACTTTTGTTATCTCTGTTTTTGTTAAAGTCTGTAGACTCTCATTCATTAAATAATTTCTCAAAGCCATTTTTATTTTTTGTAGAGACTTTCAAAACTAAAAATTAATTATTGGATATAAAAAACGATTTCTGCTAAGATTCTGTTCTGTGTCAATTAAAGCACAATACACATAAATATATAATAATATAATATAAGCTTCTTGATAATTTATTTTAAAATTGTCCTATTTGTGACTTCCAATTAAGTTAATGATCAAAAGTTATTCCCAAAAAAATTTTAATTTGTTTCCCATTTATGTGTATATTTTTTTACACAAACCGGTTTCTTTTCGAATGCAATTAGCTTAGTTTTGTCTACATTTAACTTATTACATTCAAGACATTTTAGTTTAACTATTTCTTTTGTCACTTCTTCCAAAGTGGTTTTCTATTGTTTCTAGACAAAAAAGCATTGACATTGCTAGCAAATAACACCAACTTTAATACACTAGATACTTATGTATTATAAATAATAAGAACAGTTTGGGGTCCAATATTGATCCCTGTTGGAAACCACATTTCATTTCCAAGGACTCATTTAACTTCACAGATTACTTCTGTCCCTGAAAGGAAACTTCTCATCCAGGCCAGAGCCACGCCCCTGATGTCATACCTACCCCATTTTTTAAATAAAATATAGTGATCTATTATTTCTTGATTTCTTGATTTATTACTTTTTATTAACTAGAAACATACCTACTGCGTATTTTTTTGTTATCTATTGCTTGTCGTATTTCTTCTAATGTCCTCTAATGTGCCAGTAAAGTCAACAGATTTGACTTAAAACCATGCCTCTCATCTGCTATCAATGCATATTTTTCTGTAAACTTTTCCAGCATTTTATTAAACAATTCTTCCAATACTTTTTAGAACCATGGAAGAAGTGAACCCGGCCCAAGTTATGAAATTATTTGTGTTTTTTGTTGAGTGTATACTATATTTGGAAAATTCATTCTGTCTTCTTCTTAGTTTATCTTTATTTTTTGTGTAATAAAACAGTTGTCTTATTACATGAAAAATAAAGAGAGTGTATACTAACCTGAACTGAGTATATACAAAACCTGAAGATATTCAGATATATAATGCAGTATGTGTTAAATCTTTGTTTATTTTTTACAGCTTACCTCGATCTGGGTGCCGCAGGCGTTGAGGGGCACTATTGCGACGATGTGAGTGCTGTTGGAGTGAGTTCTGGGGCTGCAGACACTGTTGCTGGGATCAGACAGCTGCAGATGATCATAGTTAATTCGAGGTAATGTGGCCTTCTCCACCTCCACAATCATTAAAGATTCATGGCATGTGACCACTGTATTCATAAAAAGTGGAGAAACAGGTTTAAACAGAGTACAACTTTCTGCTCTTATTGTTAAAATGTTTTGCAAGAAGCAGATTTACAAACCTATGTTTCTTGTAACTTTCACCAACACACATCTCATCTCTGTTTGGTAAACCCTAGATCTGAATAAATAATAAAAAAAAAATTATAAATATAGTGAAGTATGAATACTTATTTTTGTTAGTATTTAAGCCTATGCAAACAAAAGTTTTATTTTACCCATATTTAAATTCAACAACAAAGCAGATAGGAAAGTAGTTTCCAATGTCCTCATAAGTAGGAGTCCATCTGAGGGTAAATTCATCTGCAGTGTTTCTGTGCTTGGTGATGTTCAATGGCCCACTCATTATTATGTTGTCAGGTCTGTTCAGTAGAAAAATAATGATATATTTTTATATATACCTATTTTTGTTTTGCTTGTTTGATTAGTTTGGCTTACTTACCGTGAATAGCGAGCTTGTGCCTTGACTCTTATTTCTACTTCTAGTCCAGCTGCTGCCTTAATGATCGCTCCATCTATTGGTGTTGGATGAACATACCTTGGCAGATAAAGTCCTTCAACACAACTGGGAGCCGGTGGGTCCACTAAAAATAAACTTCATGTATTAATGTATTGTATATAGACCTTGATTATGGTACTTTTCAGCAAATCAAAGTGCTGTTGACATAACATATTATATACATAGACAGAAAAGCAGTTGCGTATGGAAATATTAGGAAACCTATTATGTTATAAGCCATATAACTCATTGTTAGCGTACTATATTATTATTTGGGTTTATTCATGTTTGAGGAATTGTGTATTGTCCGCAGCTGATGCCCGAATGTGAAAATGACCTACCACCTTTGCCTGCCCTTTTGTCTGTAATTATTGGCAACAAGTCAAAAAATAGAGAATTGTTACATAGCTGTTATTTATTATTATTAATATTATTTTTTTTTTTTGCAACTTATACTAAATTTGAAATCTGCTGCTTGTCAAAGATACCTTTTATAATGTTAAGACCAAAGCTCATTCCAAAATTGCAGCTCTCACTGTAGAGACTTGCAGATGACTCTAATAGAGTTGTTATTTATGTAGTCTTAAATCGAAAGTTATGGACCTTGGATCAATTCTGTGTTTTACAATGAACAAAATGTAAATTACTGATCTACATACAGTATATGGTAGTTCATTACTTATTAAGAAAAATCACAATAGGTCTCCATTTGGCAAAACATTAATACCCAATTCAAGAAATATAAATAAAAATGTAACAAACATCTCACTTTAAGTATTAACAAGGCATTAAAGAAAACTGACCTTGGAAAACAAATTGTAGTGGCAGCACACTGAATGAAGGATGCCAGTATACAGGAGGTGTTGTGGTAGGAGGGAGTGTTGTAGATGTGGTTAACGATACACAATATGGTGTAGAAGTTGTGCTAGTAGTCATAGTTTTAATGGGGGTGGTAGTGGTGGGGGCAGTTGTGGTAGCCGTGGTGGGGGAAGTAGTTGTAGTGGTGAGGGCAGCAGTGGTAGTTGTGGTGGGGGCAGCAGTGGTAGTTGTGGTGGGGGCAGCAGTGGTAGTTGTGGTGGGGGCAGCAGTGGTAGTTGTGGGGGAAGCAGTGGTAGTTGTGGTGGGGGCAGCAGTGGTAGTTGTGGGGGTAGCAGTGGTAGTTGTGGGGGAAGCAGTGGTAGTGTGGTCGGGGCAGCAGTGGTAGTGTGGGGGCAGCAGTGGTAGTTGTGGGGGGAAGTAGTTGTAGTGGTGGGGAGCAGTGGTAGTTGTGGGGGAAGCAGTGGTAGTTGTGGTGGGGGAAGCAGTGGTAGTGGTGGGGCAGCAGTTGTGTGGTGGGGGCAGCAGTGGTAGTTGTGGGGGGAAGCAGTGGTAGTTGTGGTTGGGGCAGCAGTTGTAGTGGTGGGGGCAGCAGTGGTATTAGTGGGGGGAAGCAGTGGTAGTTGTGGGGGCAGCAGTTGTAGTGGTGGGGGAAGCAGTGGTAGTTGTGGGGGGCAGCAGTGGTAGTTGTGGTGGGGGCAACAGTGGTAGTTGTGGTGGGGGAAGCAGTGGTAGTTGTGGTTGGGGCAGCAGTTGTAGTGGTGGGGGCAGCAGTGGTAGTAGTGATGGGGGCAGCAGCAGTAGTAGTGGTGGGGGCAGCAGTAGTTGTGGGGGCAATAGTGGTAGTAGCAGTAGTAGTGGGACCAGCAGTAGTAGTAGTAGTTGGGGGCATAGTCATATCTCTCTTTTTTCGTGATGACCATGGAAATCTGTAACCCCAGGTTCCATCTGAGTATTGGAGCTGAACATATCTGTGTGGAAAGTCCTCCACCACCAACTCAAATTCACGGACACCTTGGACTCCATTGGCCAGATAGTTCAATGTGCAGGCACCCTGAGAAAACAAAAAGTGCCGACTCAATATATCCAGTTTTAAATTTTTAATAACTTGAAATGCAGATATAATGAACGTACTAACCTCATTTACATAGAATCCATTCTGTGATCTACAGTCAACGCATTCTGAAGCAGCACGCCTTCCATATCTGCATCGAACTACATCTCCGTCAGGGTCAAAAGACATCAGTTTGTAGGATCGTCTGCAGTTCTGAGGGACTCTAGGAGAGACAGAAAAGTTATTTAGTTTTTGTTAAGGCCATAGTACTTACATAAGGTTATAGAGATTTAAAAATACAACCCTGTACTTTGTTTACACTTACCGTAGAAAAGGGACGATGGCAATATCTGGAGAGTTGTTTGGCGCGTTAGTATCTGATCTTCTACCTATATCCACTGAAGCCAGAACACTCCAAGATGGAGATGAATAAGTAGGGTATTGATAGTAGATCCAACAACAGCCTGATTCCCTGCAAATGCAAATATATTACAAATCCAACATCTGTTTAGTAACTTTCTCTAGCTTATAGAAATCTCTACACAAATATTGTTTTCTAAAATTTAGAAAGTTCCTTTTGAGTTTTAAATTTTGACCTCTTAACAGTACAAATTGTTCTGTTTTTCTTGCAATTCTGAAATTGCTAGAATTATTTAGAATCATGTGTTAATCTGCCAATATAGAAATAGTGTACAGAATCACACAGATATAACTTACTTTCAACAGAAATGTCAAAACCTTCTAATTCAAAGGGATGATACTGTATGTAATGAATAATAACCCACCTTGTTTTGAATGGTTTGTTGCTTGACAGAACTTTAGAGACAATTGTCTCTGTCTGACACCATGTGGGTGTAGTCGAGGGGCCATTGGTGCTATTGTCGATTATACCCATGTCCAGTTGGTAATTGTACCCACAGTTGTGGCCGGGATAACAGTTCCCATACTGGTATTGACAGGACCGGAAAGTGGCCTTGTTTCGCATTTCCACCTGCCAAAAACATGTATGAATTAATTAGACTTATCAAACATCAGTTGCATTGACATTATGTACTTGTTAAAGGATGGGAGTGGCTCGGGTTGTCATTGGAAAGACCATTCATGACTTCAATTTTGTTAGATAATAGCTCATACCTGAAGATGCAAAAATATATTTATTTTGCCAGAGCATTCTGCAGAGATGAACTGTGCTCTGGCAAGTTGGAAAGTGGGTGCATGGCAAATTTGAAGTTTACATGTTGCAATCTGAATTTTCAGAGTAAGTAAATACAGACAAGTGGGTAGGGATAGGTGGTAGGTGACAACAGGGATTTTCTGTACACTGGAGTGGAGCATCAGTTTCATCAAACGTGCTTCAATCCTAATACAACTGTGAGTAAACTAATGATGAGAGTACAGTTAGAATACTGACCTTTACATTATAGGTCATGATTCATGCATGTTTTAGTAATTTTGTAATGTCCAGCTGATGCACCAGTGCTCAGAAAATCTCAGTTTTCACCTAAACCTATCCTCCCCACTTGTCTGCATTTACTTTGATTACTCAAAATGTATATTTCAAGTAAAACTCATTCCTCGCGATCTTGCCCCTCGGTCTTAACCGGTCTTAAAGGGCAGTCTTAGTTATTCCTCTGTTGGCCTCTAGTGCGTAGCTCTCTCCTAGAGCTACGCTGTGAGTGCAGCAGGTGTGGTGCCCGCCAGATGTGTGGGGTACAATTTCATTCAGTGAACCACTGGCCTAGACATGTCATGTCTGTGACATGTGAGCAGTGCATTAATATCACAGCAAAAGTTACTACAAGAGCTTCAGTTTGGGAAAAAGTGTAATAATAGAAATGTATTTGGTAAAAGTCTATTCAAATGACAGACCTTAACAACTTTGTCTAAAAAATATATTTTCTTTTACATAAAGCCTGTTGACTTAATATAAAAAAAGAATCAGATTATAGAGTGAACATGAGACAGTGTCAGTGTGAATGCAGCTCTGCCCACGACAGAGCAGAGAGATAAAGCCAGGAGAGCACGGTGCTGCATGAGGTCCCGGCCCCTTCAGCGCTTTTTGGGTCAGAGCGGGCCGTGGCCACGCGCACCAGGCCGCTGGACGTTTCTGACCAGAGGCTGTTGATTTTACGGCGGTGAACACTGTGAGTGAGCACGAGGGAGAGCGCGGAACCGTTTGGCACAGTCTGGACCAGAGCCCCGCGCTTTACCTGGACCACCGCGCGCATCCAGAGAACCGACCCGAGGTGGACACAACCCTGCGCTCGTTTGTTCAGGGGCTGCAGACGCGGTCACACACGAAGGACCCTCCGCTCGCATCACACCGGGACCGGCAGACTGGTTACGGGCAGTTGTCTCATTCATAAGGATTATAACAAGGACACGCCGCTGCTTTTTTTCATAAACTTTTCATGCACGGATCAAGATTCTGAGGTAAGTCTCATGTCCGCACATCGGATCATTTTATTATAACCTTAGGTCGACATAACAGAATATTGTTAAAGGAAAAACACAAACTTATTGAAGCCAAGTCTGACTAAAGAGTGAATTCATTTTATTTTACAAATATATTACCTAATTCAACTGAATTAAATGTTGCTTTTTTAACTAAATAACTGACAAAATTAGAATTTAAAAAAATTATAAAATTATTATTATTATTATATTATTATTATTATTATTATTATTATTATTTCTTCATATTTTCCTGTGAACTTCTTGCACTGCTCCACTGTCATGTTGTGCAGGTTCACTAATTGAACTGGTATCAGACAAAGCAGAGCAGCAGTGTCACATGCTGGAGCTGCTCTCTGGAGCTCATAGCGGCCAGCACACGGAAACATCTCTTTGCGCCCGCGTCAAGACATCCGCCGGGCGGAAAATCGCGGCCATTGAGTTCAAAACTGTCATGAGATTACAGTCAAACAAAAAAAAATTACAATTATTTCTAATCTGCTGCTTGTTCAAGTTGAATTTTACAATAAAGAGTCAGGGGTTTTCAGTTCTACAGTTTTAAACAGGAAGTAAAATAAATATTTTCCATTTCTATGAAGTTTTAGGTCATTTTTGTGTCCTGCAATGAACAAAATGTAAATTACTAATTTACACAAGTCACAATGTAATACCTAATACTTGGAAAAACACAATAGGTCGTCTTTAAAGGGAAGACATCTTAAATGCTAGAACCTTAATTATGTGAAATATAGGTTATAAAATGAGTCTTACCCCATAGTTTCCATTACTGTCGGTTTTGGCCCGGAATGTCACAGACCCTCCCAAAAAGTGAGATGCAGAGGCCAGCGAGAGCCACAGCAGCTGCAGAGGGACAACTGTAGAGGAAAACATGATGTCCACAGCTCTGTTGTCGCTCCTGCCTCTGCCTCTACATCAGCTCATTTATACCTTTTACTTCTGTTATTTGTTCTGAAATGTTCCATACTTAAAACAATGAGAATGTGGCAAAACTTGTTTGGTGGACTGAACAAAAATTTTTATTATGTGCTTTCTCATTACTAGTACTAATGCAAAAGTGTAATAGTATGACTAATCCTGTACTGTTTAATACTATAATCATCGTGTATGACGTTTTGTTTTTCTGTTTTGTTTTTTCCAGAAATAGACTTGAATAAAAGCACATATTAATAGTTTAGATACTTTTATTGCATTAAGTAAATAAGTAAAACAATTATTTGGCCTGTATGTTTAGCTATTTTTTTTATCAAACTGGCATAACGCACAATTCCAAACAATGGTTTTAAATTTGTATTTCTACTGAATTGTGTAGTTGCCTTTTCACCACTGGAAATTCCAATACATTTAAATAAATACAAAGAAGCAGTTAGGTATTATTAAACCTTACTTAATCGAAACTCAAATCTTCTTTATTTGGTACTGAAATTGTAATAAAAACACTGATTTTATCTGTGGAGTAGTTTGAAATATAGATATTCTGTGGGGCATTGCATTATTACACACATATATTGTACCAACTTTTTTGTCTATAACCATCCTAAGATTTAAAATTAAAATATAACAAATATATTTTTGGCATTAGTCATTATTTAGACAAGTTAGCATCTTGAAGCAAATAATTTAAGATGTAAAAAAAAAAAAAAAAAAAAGATCTTATCCTTTTCTTTAGGAGGTTTGTAACTCACAGTACACATTAAGCACTAATATAGATCATATTACTTTTATTTTTATTGAACAAAAATATTCTCCTCCCAGCGCTCAACAATAGACAGCTTAGTGCCTTCACGTCACCAGATGTACCTGATTTCAAAGGTGGAGATTTAGAGGAGAGAACAGGATGACACAATTCTAAACAAAACCTTTTAATCAATTTTTTAAAAATTCCTTTTTTAAAGGAGACCTATTGTGTGTGGGTTTTTTTTCAACTATTTAGCAAGAAACTATAACATTTGCAGATCAGTAATTTACCTTTTGTTCATTGTAAGACACTCAATTGATCTAAAATGGCTTGAATATAGAAACAGTTCTATTGACTTGCTGTTCAAAACTGCAGAACTGATAAGCCCTACCTCTTCATTTTTTAATTTAGCTGTAAGAAGCAAAGGCTTTTAAAAAACAAATTATTTTTGTTGGAAAGTGGCTATAAGACAGTTTTGAACCATTTATGCTTCACTTTGAGTTTTAATCTTTTGAAATATATCAAGTAAATACAGACAAGTGGGAGGGGATAGGTGGTAGGTGAGAACAGGGATTTTCTGTTGCCTGGAGAATCCAGCCTCACCGCTGTACCAGCGGATGAGTCTGGTCGCCCCCCGAGTCAACTGGATTTCTAGGGCGAACAAAGCTCACCTAGCAGACAGCGGAGGGAACCAATCAGAGAAGAGCATAAAGGCTTCTACTGCCGTAAGCTGTTGGGATTTCTCTTGCGCTGTCATCTGCCGGTAAGGGCGTTCCCCTTACCGGCTCGAGCGACTGCACTGCCTTGACCATCTTGAACACGACTATTGACGCGATGTCTTTTTGGTCATTTAAAACGGCATTTACCGGTGAATGGAACAAACTCTCGGTTTTCCATTGCGCCATGTTGTTTATCCTTCCGGCGCGCTGCCTAGATCCATGCGCGCTGCTCACAGCAGGGACGTTGTTAGCAAAAACCCCTTGACTGAAAAAAAGATTTTTATTGCACGGTACGATCTGGATTTCAAGGAAACGCCCTTGGAGGGGAGGGCGACCAGACTGACATTTTCTCTGTGTAAAAATACAGAGAAATGTCATTCTGGATCCCAGGCAAGATTTTCTGAGCACTTGAGCACTTCAGCTGAAGAACAATACAAGATTACTCAAACTTGCATGAATCAATTCAAATATAACTTTGATAAACTAATGATGAAGGGAGGCCGTTTCAACAAGGTTAACATCTTTAAATAATACAGAATTTTAGGGTTGTGTTTATTACTGATTATTTTAGAGAAGTATGTATGTCTTTTGTTTCGAACTGTGTTATTGTAAGTTTTTAGGTTCAAACAAAAATTACATTTTATCATGAGACAAACACTAAAAATGTCATCTATAAACAGCAATCTGAAACATACAAGGTGCAAAATAACCATTATAATAGTTTAATTGAGATTTTAGTGTAGTTGCTCTCATGCTTACATAGAAATCTAACATAGTTCACATTATTAGATAAAAGCAAATAGATGTTTCATAAAGTGAGAAAATATTATGTACTGTGCTGTTGTTAGTTCTGGCAGGTGCATGGCCAGGTATTTAGCCCTGGCTTTCCTCAGTTGGTAAACAGCTAATGTAACGACGAGGAGACAAGCGATTATGAATGACATATTCAAACCCACACTCAAGTTTGAGCCAGACACTGAAAGAAAGACACATTTTTATTAGATGTTTACTTTTATATGGAAAACATTTTGTGCACTGTTTATATTAGTCACAACCACCTTTTCATGGTCTCTTGCTATTTCTTTGCTTACACCTTTCCCTAGTACGGTATAACCATCTCTATTTCCATAAGCAAATGACGCTAAGCTAAGATGACATAGATCTCCTCTTAGATCTCATCTGTAACTTGTTGATGTCCCTGCTTGTCCCACTTGATGTTTGAAGCCAGATTGTGAATCATTGCAGGCAGAGTAATAGTATTTCCTTGTTGATATAGTTGGTGAAAAGATAGTGAATACTGCTTGTACTCACTAGAGCTTGTTCTTGCAGATGGTTTGATGATGCACACAGGACCTTAGGAAATGGAATTTTGGATGCTGACCAGTTTTCGGCAAAGCCTTGTCTTTTTCGCCGAGTGCTTGGAGAAGTGATGCAGCCCTGAGAGCACCTAGTTCCAGGACCGTCCACAACGCACAAGAGCACAAGGCAAGTGATGTGCACCTACGACACCGAGACATGTAAGTCAAGTCATTTTAGTTTCTAACTTATCTGTAATACACCTACACAAGTTTGAATGTACAAAATATTTTCAATTCAGTTTAATTCAATTTATTGTATAGCCCAACATCACAACAGCAGTTATCTCACAGGACTTCACATAATTGTTGATTTAGCAAATTAAATTGTTAGAAAATCAAACAATGAAAAATTGGGTCAATGCTATCAGAAGAATTGGAAAAACAGAAACAGTCATCATTAGGAAATACAGGCAGATTGTCCAACAACAAATAGGCAGATGGATAATTGTCCCAGAGTTTCCCCTGTCCTTAGACCTTCTTACTCGGACTTAGGGGTACCTCGAGAATCACAGTGAAGGAGAGATCCACTCCCATGGACGGACGGGCTATAGATGTGACCAGGACTGACGCGGGTCCTGATGCACTTAGAACTTTAAGTCAGTGGAGCCAGAGACCAGTGGCAGAGGGAAACAAATTTTCTAGCAGGACGATGACAGTTAATCAGAAAGGCAGGGGTGGAGGGGTTATAAAGGTCCAAGTTTTCAGGATTAGGTGACATCCAGAGTCTAGGCATCGACACTGGAGCAACAGTATCTGAAACAGATTCAGAGTGGGACACAGGAGCAAAGAACAGATTACAGATGAATTTAGCCATGTTTTTTTTTTACAGGGAAGTAGGAGAAATAATGAAGATAGTCAAGGTAAGGCAAGTTTATTTGTTTATATGTATAGCACGATTCGTCCACAGGATAAGAGCAGGAACAAATACGAAGCAAGAAGACAAATTCACACATATAAAAATACTATACAAGAACACGAGTGCAAAAACAGCATACCGTCATATGCACGTATTATCCAGTCTGTTCTCATGGATAAGCGTGTCAATACCACGCTATTGTAAACAGCAACTTCTATTTTTTGCGTGTGTATTAACGCGTCTGTCCCAGTTCATTTCAATGGTGAATGTTAAGACATGTTATTATTCATGAATACTAACCCAATCCTAATCCTAACCTTAACGAACTCCAAGCCTCAGACCTAAACTTACTCATTTTTGCAAATTCAGACCTAAAGTTAGCTGTTAATCCCTTGAAAAACCTCGTGTTTGTCCTCAACCACATCGCGTGTCCATACCACGCCAGAAAAAACAAGCGTGTAATTGCTATTTTTCGCAATCCATCAGAAATTGCACAGATAAGCAAAAGTGACTAAAAATTAGTTTGGAAATTGAAGTACAAGCGAAACTGTGTGTTAGGAAGTAACGTAATGACTCTGTATGTGGGGGTTTTGGAAGAGTGTTATCATGAGCGCCTTCCTGCTTGAAATCTGAATGGGGAACTCCAGACACATAAAAGTTATGAATGTTATCTTAAACCTTGAGATGTCTAACTCTGTCAGAAAGTGCAGACACAAAAATTATTAATGATTTTTTACTCTTTGAAACAACTATAATGTTCAGACACTGACACTGAAGTATTTGCGTCAGCACTCTTATCATTTACGTATGTATTTACGCATGTTCACTAAATCACTTATATAAGTTTTCTTTGATGATTTTGTATAAAAGTGTGAACTGTAAGACAATCTGCGTCCACTGGTGGTCCATTCTTGGTTCACTCTTCTCTGAGACCCACTTGGGTCTCGGAGAAGAGGGTAAGGTTATTGCGTGGCTTGAAAATAACCAGAGCAACAGAACACAGGGTCAAGCGTTCTTGAGCCTAGACTTCTATCGAGCTGTCCTGGGTCGTATTCATTAGAGGTTGTGTTGAATTGTTCATTGATCATCATATAATGAAGAAAACCTTTTTTGTATTTTTGTAATTTTTATTATTCAATAAACTAAAATCTAAAGGCACCTTTTTGCCTACTGGTCATCTTTAATTGGGGGCAGGGTTAGACACAATCCTAGAGGCATCTCACGGTAAGACCCAAGGGCATTAGCCCGAGACTAACGCTGGATGTACACAGACTGCGAGTTCGGTGCGGGTCGGGACTCGCGCGAGTCTCGCAGAACTTAGAAAGTGCTTAAAACCAATGCGCCCATGTACACGGACCTCCGTGGCGTGCGGATGCGAGTGCGGGAGCCGCGCGGGTCTGCGGAAAGAATCCGCAAGAAGTCTATTTTTCCCGGACACCGCAGCGGTCTGGTGCGGCTTTCAATTCATTATACGAGCGTTCTCGCGGTAATCTACGTGGCTTTGGACGAAACCGGACCGCAGTTGACAGCATCTGGTGTACACAGCACTTTGCAAGAAACCCGCACGTGTCCCGAACCGAACCCGCCTCGCAGTCAGTATAAATTCAGCGTTACTTCTCACTTCGTTCAGTGATAGGTGAATAGGTACTGATCTCTACACTTTAGTTGTATGTGTTAGATTTTAAGAAAAGTCTACACTCCTCACCAGACAGACTATAGAATCTTGTGATAGAGTTATCGGGGATATGAGAGCTCTAAGAGAGAGTGATCATAAGGAAGTAAAGAAAGTGAACTAAAGACCAGGTTAGGAGACTAAGATCCTGGCAGCCGGCGTGGGTCATCTGATTTAGGCAAGTGACACGTCACACCGAACAAGGTCAAGCTTGGGTAAAGCGGGTCGCCGGTAACAGCGTACCCAGCTGGCACACGTCCCCCGGGCCTCTGACAGGTTTAGGATCGGTTTTCAGAAATTTGATGCCGATATCAGTGGCCTGATACTGAGATTTTAAAAGATAGCTGGGGTGAGAAGTATAACCAAAAAAACGGCTGGCCAATATATCAGTCTGTCTCTAAACGGCGGCACTCAAAGATTAAAAAGAATTGGACCGAGCACAGAACCTTGTGGCACACCGCAGGTTACTCTAGAAAACTGTGAGGAGCTTTGGTTTACATTGACAAAATGTTATCTATCAGATAAATAGAATTGTTCCTCTGACACCTACATCATATTCTAATCTCTGCAGCAAACTTTTGCAAATTTCCATGCTATAGTTAGCTCTAAAGCCAGACTGAAATGTTTCAAATAAATTATTCTCCTGTGGGTGACAACATAGATGTTTAACTACAAATCTGTCTTTAGTATTTTGGAGATAAAGTTAACATTTGGAATAGTACTGTATATACTTCATAATATTGTGCTAATAATGACAAGACAGATAATGATTATCAAATATATAAAAAATATTATAATCTGTGATGAGTTTGCTTTTAATAGTAATATACTTCGCTTCATGCATGCCCACCCTCTCTGCAACCACTTTTTGTTATAAAGTATGTCGCTATACCACAAGCTGAAATGCTGAAAGCCAAGCTTTATTTCTAAATGTTTGTAACTTAATTTTGCCCTCGGTGTGTGTGTGTATGGGGGGAGAACCCGGACCTTTCGAAACCTGGACTTTTCTAACTCCTCTCTTTGACTGGCTGTCGTCGTCCTACTAGAAATTTTTTTTTTTTTTTCTTCTGCCACTGGTTTCTGGCTCCACTGACTTAAAGTTCAATTGGATACGCATCAGTCCTTGTTACATCTATAGCCTGTCCGTTCATGGGAGCAGATCTCTCCTTTCCTGTGGTTCTCCTCGAGGTTTCTCTTGTTGTCCTCTGTGTTGTTTTTTTTTTGCGAAGAGGGAGGGTCTAAGGACAAGGGATGCTCCGGGACAATTATCCAACTGCCTATTTGCTCTTGGACAAACTGCCTGTATTTCCTAATATTGTCTGTTTCTGATTTTCCAATGATTTTCCTGGAGAAGCCCGGCTGCGCTGTGAGGATTCTATTTTTTGACTTCTCCAGTGCCTTCAACACCATCCAGCCCCTGCTCCTGAGGGACAAGCTGGAGACGGCCGGTGTGGACTGTGACCTGGCAGAGTGGATCCTGGACTACCTCACAAACAGGCCCCAGTTTGTGAGAGCCCGAGACTGTGTGTCTGACCTTCTGACCTGCAGTGTGGGGGCGCCGCAGGGCACCGTCCTCGCGCCCTTTCTCTTCACCCTCTACACTGCAGACTTCAGACACCACACGGACAGCTGCGTCCTGCAGAAGTTCTCTGACGACTCTGCTATCCTCGGACTCATCACGGACGACGACGATGCAGAGTACAGAGGACTAACACAGGACTTTGTGGACTGGTGTCAGCAGAACCATCTTCTCCTTAACGCTGGGAAGATAAAGGAGATGGTGGTGGACTTTCGCAGACGCCACTCCATTGCCCCGCCACCAGTGAACATCCAGGGAAGGGACATTGAGAGAGTGGACTCATACAAGTACCTGGGTGTTCATCTGAACAATAAACTGGACTGGTCTCACAACACTGATGCACTGTACAGGAAAGGCCAGAGCAGGCTCTACCTTCTGAGAAGACTCAGGTCTTTTGGAGTGAGGGGGCCACTCCTGAGGACCTTCTACGACTCGGTGGTGGCATCTGCCATCCTGTACGGTGTGGTCTGCTGGAGCAGCAGCATCACAGAGAGGAGAGGAAGAAGCTGGACAAGGTCATCAAGAAGTCCAGCTCCGTCCTGGGCTGTCCTCTGGACTCAGTGTGGGAGGTGGGAGACAGGAGGGTCCTGGCTAGATTCACATCTATGCTGGACCATGAGTCTCACCCCCTGCAGGACGCCCTGTCTGCTCTGGAGAGCAGCTTCAGTGACAGACTGATTCACCCTCGCTGTGTGAAGGAACGGTTCCGCAGGTCCTTCCTTCCTGCTGCTGTCAGACTACAACGAACACTGTTAACTCTGGACATCATCACATTTAATCTTGTGCAATACTGTGTTACCATGGAAACATCTCTGGTACAACTCACTCACGTCACTTTATCTGCTATTATTTATTCACCTCTATTTACACCTCCTTAAATGCTGCTCTGTACATAAACATCGTCATACTTTTACCTCATATTTATTACTGGTATTTATTCTGTTCATCTGCTGCAGTTGTACATAATCATAGTCATATATTGTACATAATACTATATACTATATACTGATGCCACTTTATCTATTTATCCTGTCATATCCTGCACTGTGCCATAGCAAACATTTATTGTAAATAATAGTCTTTTAATTATTGTATCTTTATATATATTTTAAGTCTATTTTTTTCTATTATCTTATTTGATTGCATGTTTCTATTTTCCCTGCTGTTCTTAAAATGTGCGTTGCAACACTGGAATTTCCCCATTGTGGGACAAATAAAGGATATCTTATCTTATCTTCTGATGGTATTGACCAAATGTTTCATTGTCTGATTGTCTTACGATTTAGTTTGGTAATTCAACAATCATGTGAAGTCCTCTGAGATAACTGCTGTTTTGATTTCGGACTTATGAATTGACTTGATCTGTTCTACTACCACACTTTACAAACTTTTACGTTTTGTGCTAAGAATCTTTTTACTGACTTCAAATCACTCACACGTTTTTATTCATTCAAGCAATATTTTTATTCAGAAAAAAAGAAAAAAGTCATTGATGTTGCAATACAAATACAGTACCACCTTTCTTTCAGCGTACGGTATAATGATACTACTTTTAAAATAGTTTTTTATTAAATCACATCTTCTTTATTCATCCCATTAGGTTTAAATACGTTTTTAAAATAATCATTTCAAAAAAAAAAAATAAAATAAGTAAATTTTAGGGAACAAGTGTAACCGTCATTTGCAGACCATGTGCATTTCTAGTTTTCATTTGAAGACAGAGGTTGGTATTTGACACTTGATTTCCTGGCTTTGTAAAAGAGGACTCCACAGATCATTCCCACAGCGGCCAGAGCACAACCAGTGATGAAGACCAGGTTGAGGTTCAAGTTCATGCCTGTAGGAACAAACAAGTTGTGTTATTTACACATTGCATTGACTGAAAATAATGCAGGTCTTTTTGACAGTTTTTTTTCTTCTGTTTTTGTCAATTAAGTACCTGAGTTTTGTGCCTCCACAGATCTCTTCATTCGCAGAGGGCCCTGGGACACATAGTGAATTCCTGACTCAATGGTTGCCTCTCTTCTGGATCTTCTTGGTCCATTGGGCAGACATCCCTGAGAGCAGCGAGTGTTTGGGTTTCCAGCCTCACACATCATCACTGAGCAGCTGATATACACCTACAAAAGTTTAAATGGGGCTAATGAGTAACTTTGTAATGGTTTGAAAGTGGTTAATACAAAGTTTAATCTGCTTTTGTACAGCATTGTGGTGATTCATTCAGCTGAATACCTGGTCATGAAGGCCAATGAACTTGAAAGCCTCAATGCTGAATTTGTATTCTCTGCTGTTTCCTCTTGAATAGACAATGAGTGTCGGGTCTTTTCTGCAACTGTTTAAAAAGCACAGATAGAAGTAGAATCGATTAAGACTCTTTGCACACATTGGAATTCTTGTGCAGGGCTTCACTGTAATCTCCAGCTTGATCTCCAAATTGGTTATTACGCAAGCTAAATAAAATGATTTTTGGAGGTTCTTTGTTTTAGTGCTATACAAGTGTTATAATATACACACTCACCCATTCTCGATGAGGGTGTATGAACGAGGATAGTTTGGATTGTCGTAGGGAGCAGCTCTGCAAGACTCCACAAACAGCACTGTGTTGGTGGCTGTAGTATTGGCCTCAATCTCCATGTAGATGCGTTTACCCACGTCATACTCCAGTGGGTACAACCGGGGGTCAATCCTAGAAGCGAACCGCTGATCTGGGTAGAACTCAAACTCATAGGTGAGCTTACCAAAGCCCTTTTCCCGCATTTTAAAAATTTTCTGTGAGAATTGAATGCGAAAGTCACATTTCCTCTTTTGGCGTACTCGCAGTAGAACTTCATTTCCAACTGGTGTCTTCTGGTGATTATGGCTGAGGGATCGTCCACCGTGGTGATCTCATTCTTGAAAAGCAGATTTTCTCCCTTTTCCTTCAAAGACAGCGGATGATTTATAAGCAAAATCATAACAACTTGTATTTTCATAGTACAAGGTTTGAAAAGACTGAAACATCAAGATTCAAATAATAATATAGATTTAAGATAAGATAAGCCTTTATTGTCTCCCGTAGGAGAAATTTGTCTTGGGGACAGGGGAACACATGCTATACACATAATACACATAACACATAATATACACAAACACCACCACAAGTGAACATAAAGACCAAAGAATAAAAAGACATAAGTGACCAGTCTCCTTAGGCATTTAAATTAAGTTCTATCTTAATTGCACAATCCCTGAGCCTATGATGTGCAGTTTTTATTGCACATTCCCTAAGCCTATATGTGCCGTTTTTATTGCACATTCCCTAAGCCTATGATGTGCATTTTTATTGCACATTCCCTAAGCCTATGATGTGCGTTTTTATTGCACATTCCCTAAGCCTATGATGTGCATTTTTATTGCACATTCCCTAAGCCTAGGATGTGCAGTTTTTATTGCACATTCGTAAGCCTATGATGTGCCGTTTTTATTGCAGATTCCCTAAGCCTATGATGTGCCGTTTTTATTGCAGATTCCCTAAGCCTATGATGTGCCGTTTTTATTGCATATTCCCTAAGCCTATGATGTGTATTTTATTGCACATTCCCTAAGCCTATGATGTGCATTTTTATTGCACATTCCCTAAGCCTATGATGTGCATTTTATTGCACATTCCCTAAGCCTATGATGTGCAGTTTTTTGCTACACATTCCCTAAGCCTATGATGTGCAGTTTTTTGCTGCACATTCCCTAAGCCTATGATGTGCAGTGTTTTCTTGCACAATTCCTAAGTGCAATTAACTCTAAATGCTTTAAATTCATCTTAGTTTTAACTGCATACTCGAATTAATCAAGTTAATAGCCAATGGTACAAAAGAATTCTTAAATCTGTTTAATTTACAATTTGGACTATCTTCTTCCTGATGGCATCATCTCAAACTGACTGTGGAGAGTGTGAGTCGAGTCATTCGCAACTTTCCAGCCGAGTTTCCTAACGCTCTCTTCAAAGATTTGCTGAAGTGAACTAGGCATCGTGCCAATTATTTTACCTGCTCTTTTGGTCAGACTAAGAATTTGCAATTTAAGTTTCACTGACAAGTTTCCAAACCAATCAATAGTTGTTCACAAAAATATTTAAATTTGTTTACCTTTTTTTGTATATTTTTTTACACAAATAGGTTTCTTTTCAAATACAGTTAGTTTTGTTTTGTCTTCATTTAACTTTGCCATTTTTAGTCTAACCAATTATTTTGTCACTTCTTCTAAAAGTGTTGTTTCCAGTCAAAAAAGCATTGACATCGACAGCAAAGAACACCAACTTTAATACACTTGATACTTAAAAGTTAAAAATAATAAGAACAGCTGCTATCAATGCATAGTTTTCTGTAAACTTTTCCATCATTTTTTAAACAATTCTTCCAATACTTTGTAGAACTGTGGAAGAAGTTAAACCGGCCTAAATTATGAAATTATTTGTGTTTTGTGTTGGATGTATACTACCCTGAACTGAGTTTATACAAAACCTGAAGGTATTCAGATATATAATGCAGTATGTGTTAAATCTTTGTTTATTTTTTACAGCTTACCTCGATCTGGGTGCCACAGGCGTTGAGGGGCACTATTGCGACGATGTGAGTGCTGTTGGAGTGAGTTCTGAGGCTGCAGACACTGTTGCTGGGATCAGACAGCTGCAGATGATCATAGTTAATTCGAGGTAATGTGGCCTTCTCCACCTCCACAATCATTAAAGATTCATGGCATGTGACCACTGTATTCATAAAAAGTGGAGAAACATGTTTAAACAGAGCACAAGTTTCTGCTCTTATTGTTAAAATGTTTTGCAAGAAGCAGATTTACAAACCTATATTTCTTGTAACTTTCACCAACACACATCTCATCTCTGTTTGGTAAACCCTAGATCTGAATACATAAAAAAAATCAATTATTAATATAGTAAAGTATGAATACTTATTTTTGCCAGTATTTAAGCCTATGCAAACAAAAGTTTTATTTTACCCAGATTTAAATTCAACAACAAAGCAGATAGGAAAGAAGTTTCCAATGTCCTCATAAGTAGGAGTCCATCTGAGGGTAAATTCATCTGCAGTGTTTCTGTGCTTGGTGATGTTCAATGGCCCAGTCATTATTATGTTGTCAGGTCTGTTTAGTAGAAAAATAATAATGATATATTTTATATACCGGTATATACCTTTTTTTTTTTTTTGCTTGGTTTGATTTGTTTGGCTTACTTACCGTGAATAGCGAGCTTGTGCCTTGACTCTTATTTCTACTTCTAGTCCAGCTGCTGCCTTAATGACTTTTCCATCTATTGGTGTTGGATTAACATACTTTGGCAGATAAAGTCCTTCAACACAACTGGGAGCCGATGGGTCCACTGAAAATAAACTTCATGTATTAATGTATTGTATATAGACATTGAATATGGTACTTTTCAGCTAACCAAAGTGCTGTTGACATAACATTATATACATAGACAGAAAAGCAGTTGCGTATGGAAATATTAGAGGAAGGAAACCTATTATGTTTTTAGCCATGTAACTCATTGTTAGCGTACTATACTTATTTGGGTTTATTCATGTTTGAGGAATTGTGTATTGTCCTGCAGCTGATGCCCGAATGTGAAAATTACAATTTTCACCTACCACCTTTCCCAGCCCTTGTCTGTAATTATTTGCAAAGGGTCAAACAATAGAGAATTGTTACATAGCCATTGTTTTTTGTTGTTGGTTTTTTTTGCAACTTATGCTTAATTTGAAATCTGCTGCTTGTTAAAGATGCCTTTTATAATGAAAAGACAATTCCAATAAAAATGGCAGTTCTCACATCTCACTTCAAGTATTAACAATTCATTAAAAGAAAACTAACCTTGGAAAACAAATTGCAGTGGCAGCGCACTGAATGGAGTATGCCAGTGTACAGGAGGTGTTGTGGTATATGGTGAGGTGGTAGGAGGGAGTGGAGTTGTAGTTGTGGTAACCGGTGGACAATATGTTGTAGTAACAGTTGTTGTAGCGGTTGTTGTGGGGCAAGGTGTTGTAGAAGTAATAGTAGTGGTAGTTGTGGGGACAGTAGTGGTAGTGGTGGGGGCCTCAGTGGTAGTTGTGGGGGCAGCAGTGGTGGTTGTGGGGGCAGCAGTGGTGGTTGTGGGGGCAGCAGTGGTGGTTGTGGGGGCAGCAGTGGTGGTGGTGGGGGCAGCAGTGGTGGTGGTGGGGGCAGCAGTGGTGGTGGTGGGGGAAGCAGTGGTAGTGGTGGGGGCAGCAGTGGTAGTGGTGGGGGCAGCAGTGGTAGTTGTGGGGGCAACAGTGGTAGTTGTGGGGGCAGCAGTGGTAGTTGTGGGGCAGCAGTGGTAGTGGTGGGGCAGCAGTGGTGGTTGTGGGGGCAGCAGTGGTGGTGGTGGGGGCCTCAGTGGTAGTTGTGGGGGCAGCAGTGGTGGTGGTGGGGGCAACAGTGGTGGTGGTGGTGGGGGAACAGTGGTGGTGGTGGTGGGGCAGCCGTGGTGGTGGGGGCCTCAGTGGTAGTGGTGGGGGCAGCAGTGGTAGTTGTGGGGGCAGCAGTGGTAGTTGTGGGGGCAGCAGTGGTAGTGTGGGGCAGCAGTGGTGGGGGCAGCAGTGGTTGTGGGGCAACAGTGGTAGTGGTGGGGGCAGCAGTGGTTGTGGGGGCAACAGTAGTTGTAGCAGTAGTAGTAGTAGTTGGGGGCAAAGTCATATCTCTCTTTTTTCGTGATGACCATGGAAATCTGGCAGCCGTGGTTCCGTCTGAGTAGTGGAGCTCAACATATCTGTGTGGAAAGTCCTCCACCACCAACTCAAATTCACGGACACCTTGGACTCCATTGGCCAGATAGTTCAATGTGCATGCACCCTGAGAAAACAAAAAGTGCCGTCTCAATATATGCAGTTTTACATTTTTAATATCTTGAAATGCCGATATAATGAATGTACTAACCTCATTTACAGAGAATCCATTCTGTGATCTACAGTCAACGCATTCTGAAGCAGCACGCCTTCCATATCTGCATCGAACTACATCTCCGTCAGGGTCAAAAGACATAAGTTTGTAGGATCGTCTACAGTTCCGAGGGACTCTAGGAGAGACAGAAAAGTTATTTAGTTTTTGTTAAGGCCATAGTACTTACATAAGGATATAGAGATTTTAAAATAAAACCCTGTACTTTGTTTACACTTACCGTAGAAAAGGGACGATGCAATATCTGGAGAGTTGTTTGGCGCGTTAGTATCTGATCTTCTACCTATATCCACTGAAGCCAGAACACTCCAAGATGGAGATGAATAAGTGGGGTATTGATAGTAGATCCAACAACAGCCTGATTCCCTGCAAATGCAAATATATTACATATCCAACATATGTTTTAGTAACTTTCTGTAGCTGACAGAAGTCTCTACACAAATATTGTTTTCTAAAATTTAGAAAGTTCCATCTAGAGTTTTAAGTTTTGACCTCTTGAACAGTACAAATGTTCTGTGAGGTGGTGATTCTGTTACTCTGAAATTGTAAGAATTATTTAGAATCATGTGTTTCTATCTCATAAATCTGCCAATATGGAAAAAGTGTACAGAAATCACACAGGAACAATAAATTAACTTCATCATGTCAAAACCTTCTAATTCAAAGGGGTGATATGTTAATTCAAAGGGATGATATGTAATGAATATTAACCCACCTTGTTTTGAATGGTTTGTTGCTTGACAGAACTTTAGAGACAATTGTTTCTGTCTGACACCATGTGGGTGCAGTCGAGGGGCCATTGGTGCTATTGTCAATTATACCCATGTCCAGTTGGTAATTGTACCCACAGTTGTGGCCGGGATAACAGTTCCCATACTGGTATTGACAGGACCGGAAAGTGGCCTTGTTTCGCATTTCCACCTGCCAAAGACATGTATGAATTAATTAGACTTTTCAAACATCAGTTGCATTAACATCATGAACTTGTTAAAGGATGGGAGTTGCTCGGGTGGTTTTATATTTGTGAAAATTGATTGTGTTTTCAATCATTGCATTAAAGTCATTGGCAAAGACCATTCATTACTTCAATTTTATTAGATAACAGCTCATGCGTGAAGATGCAAAACTATATTCCCTATAAACAGGTATTCTTACTCTGTATCTGAGCTATGAAAGAGCATTTATTTTTGCCAGAGCATCCTGCAGATATGAAGTTTGCTCTGGCAAGTTGAAAAGTGGCTGCAATCTGAATTTTCAGATAAAGTAAATACAGACAAGTGGGTAGGGATAGGTGGTAGGTGACAACAGGGACTTTCTGTACACTGGAGCATCAACTGGATCAAACATGCTTCAATCCAAATAAAACTGTGAGTAAACTAATGATGAGAGTACACTGTTAGAAAACTGAACTTTACATTATCGGTCATGATTCATACATGTTTTAGTAATCTTGTAATGTCCTGCAGCTGATGCTCCAGTGCTCAGAAAATCTCAGTTTTCACCTATCACCTATCCTCACCTACTTTTTACTTTTACTTTGATTACTCAGAAATTCATATTTCAAGTAAAACTCGTTGAGTTCAAAACTTTCATGACACTACAGTCAAACAAAGAAATGACAATCATTTCTAATCTGCTGCTTGTTCAAGTTGAATTTTACAATAATGAGGCGGGGGTTTTCAGTTCTACAGTTCTAAACAGGAAGTAAATTAAATATTTTCCATTTCTATAAAGTTTTAGGTCATTTTTTTTTTTGCAATGAACAAGTCAAAATGTAATACCTAATATTTGGAAAAAACACAATAGGTCGTCTTTAAAGAGAAGACATCTTAAATGCTAGAACCTTAATTATGTGAAATATAGGTTATAAAATGAGTCTTACCCCATAGTTTCCATTACTGTCGGTTTTGGCCCGGAATGTCACAGACCCTCCAAAAAGTGAGATGCAGAGGCCAGCGAGAGCCACAGCAGCTGCAGAAGGACGACTGTAGAGGAAAACATGATGTCCACAGCTCTGTTGTCGCTCCTGCCTCTGCCTCTACATCAGCATCATTTATACCTTTTACCTCTGTTATTTGTTCTGAAATGTTCCATACTTAAAACAATGAGAAAGTTGCAAAACTAGTTTGGTGGACTGAACAAAAATTTTTATTATGTGTTTTCTCAATACTAGAACTAATTAGTATGCTGTAATAGTATGACTAATCGTGTGTTGTTTAACTTTACAATCATCATGTATGACGTTTTGTTTTTTCTAAAAATAGATTTTGATGTTTTTGATGCATCAAGTAAATAAGTAAAACAATCAGCATTGAGCTCACAAAATGAACTATTATTTGGCCTGTGTTTTTAGCTATATGTTTTTTCACAAAATGGCATAGCACACGATTCCAAACATTGGTTTTAAATTTCTATTTCTACATTTTTTTCACCACCAGAAAGTTGCCAATACTTTAAATACAAGGAAGCACAACTTTTTATTTGCTACTGAAATTGTAATAAATACACTGACTTTATCTGTCGTGTAGTTTGTAGTAGCATGAAATACAGGGATTAATGTCAGATATTGTGCCAACCTTTTTGTCTGTAACCATCCCAGGAACATTTTTGGCATTAGTCATATTAGCATCATAAAGCAAATAATTGAAAATGTTAATAAAAAAGATCATTATAATATCCTTTAGTTTAGGAGGTTTGTAACTCACAGTACACATTAAGCACAACATAGATCATAATACTTTTATTTTTATTGAACAAAAATATTCTCTGTGATTGACTTATGTTTTTTCTTTTGTATTTGATGTGGTTACAGGACATTTTCTCCTCCTAGAGCTCAACAATAGACAGCTTCCTGGCTTCATGTCCCCAGATGTACCTGATTCCAAGGGTGGAGACTTAGAGGAGAGAACAGGATGACACAATTTTAAACAAAACCTTTTAATCAATTTCAAATTAGATATGCACAATTATCAAAAACACATTTTCTAAGTAACTTAATACATAATTAGCTTCACTCTCAACTGTCTTGTTTTAATGTTGTCTTTGAAAAAACAAGAGTTAGTCAATTTTTTATTCATGCCTCCTTGTTTAAAACTAAGTACTAAATGTTTTCAAATCATTGCAGTTATTAGAATTATACAATGGTAAAAATGAAATTTACAATTCAAGACAAACATTCAAAATGTCATCTATTAAACAGCAATCTGAAACACACAAGGTCCATTATAAATAAGTGAGATTTAGTGTATTGCTCTCATGTTACATAGAAATCTAACATAGTTCACATTATTAGATAAAAGCAAATAGATGTTTCATAAAGTGAAGAAAATATTATGTACTGTGCTGTTGTTAGTCTCTGGCAGGTCGCATGTCCAGGTATTAGCCCTGGCTTTCCTCAGTTGGTAAACCGTTAGTGTAACGACGAGGAGACAAGCGATTATGAATGCCATATTCAAACCCACACTCAAGTTTGAGCCAGACACTGAAAGAAAAGAGACATTTTATTAGATGTTTACTTTTATATGGAAAACATTTTGAGCACCGTTTGTATTAGTCACAACCAGTGTTCCCTCTAAGCTGCGCGCATGCGCAATTGCGCACTACTCCCACGGTGTTGGCGCACAGAAATTCTAGGTTGCGCACAAGAAAAATATTCCATTCAAAGCTGTAGACAATTACATTAGAACCTCCTCTGAACCTCCCTTTCGTGCTTGGTTTACTATAGCCTTATCATCACAGTTTTATTTTGTACTTTTTGCATGTTTATATTTTTTAACCCCCCCGTTGATATACAGTGAAACATGAAGCTGTATTGACATGACTTATCAAACGTCACAGTCTAGATTATATTTACAGCTTAACGGAAAACGTGCTATGCAACCTCTCCGGCGATTAGTTTCTCAGACAGTGCTTGTAAACGGTCATTGCTGTTTAAGTGAAAACAAAGTCGTCTGTGGCCTTTCAGACATGTTAGTTCCTAATCTTTGTAACAGTCCGCCGCACTTGTTGTGATTTCGTCAAAGTTTTCATCGCGAAAACAAACTGTTCCTCTTTGAAAAACGAATCCCATCCGTATTAAATATGAACAATCCGCTGCGTCTTCTCTTTGTTTATCGTAAATTAAGTCCGAAAAGTTGACAGATGATACAACGAGACAACATCAACAAACTTCTTATGTACCTGTCCATAAAGGGGCATCTGATGGTCAGTCTGTCTGCAGCCCTATACAAGCCAGATCTGATTGGACGTGTTTTTCTGTGCCCCTGAAGGCGTGAAGTAGCGGGCGGCACAGACTGACAGCGCGTCAAGCTGCTGCTGTGAAACATTACGCATTGGTTTTCTGTGTGATTTTAACAATGTGTCTACATTTATTTTGCATGCAATGTAATCCATTGATTTTATAAAGTAACTGTATTCTGAATACCTCGTTGAAAGCGTACTGAACGGAATACAAGTACTCCAAAATGTATCAGAATACGTAACGGCGGTACATGTATTCCGTTACTCCCAACACTGCCTATGGTCATGAGCTTTGGGTAATGACCGAAAGGACAAGATCGCGAATACAAGCGGTCGAAATGAGTTTCCTCCGCAGGGTGGCTGGGCGCTCCCATAGAGATAGGGTGAGAAGCTCAGTCACACGGAAGGAACTCGGAGTAGAGCCGCTGCTCCTCCACATCGAGAGGGGCCAGCTGAGGTGGCTCGGGCATCTGTACCGGATGCCTCCTGGACGCCTCCCTGGTGAGGTGTTCCGGGCATGTCCCACTGGGAGGAGGCCAAGGGGAAGACCCAGGACACGCTGGAGGGACTATGTCTCTCGACTGTCCTGGGAACGCCTCGGGATCCTCCCAGAAGAGCTGGAGGAGGTGTGTATGGACAGGAAGTCTGGGCGTCCTTACTCAGACTGCTGCCCCCGCGACCCGACCCCGGATAAAGCGGAAGAAAATGGATGGATGGATGTTTTTAAATGCTCGCTCTGTCTCTCTCTCCCTCCCTCTCTTTATTTTCTCCCTTCTTTCACTCCGTCTTTCTTGGCCATGGCATGTGCACAGATAGAGCCCTGGTGGTGTTTATCCGGTTTCGTGTCCTTAACAGCAAATAGCGTGAAATCAGGAACCATTTGATACATTTGAACATAAAAATGTTCTACACAGCCTAAGCTTTTAGACAGTTTTTGAATTTTGATAATCCGTTCAGTATTCGCAAAGTTATGACCAAAACTGCAGATGAAACTTTATGTCTGCATGTTCCATAGCGCGAAGCACAGCAGCGGAGCGCGTGGCGAAAAGATACGGTGACTTTTAGTACAGCAGCACAACACAAGTCCAGAACGAGTGAGCACAAAAATTGTAGTCAGAAATGCAGTTTGAGGCGTCTATACATCCATTGTGAGGCTGCAGCAGTTCACAGAAAGAACCAACGCTAAAAGCAGCAGAGAGAGGGCAGACCTGGAGGCTACATTCTCATGGCTGCTGTGTCAGGCTGCAGTTTGAGAATCTGTAAAGCCGGCACCTGCAGTCTGAAGGCCCCTCACTGAAGCTCAACTGGAAACCACTGACTCAGGATTTGGACACAATTAATAAGAGACTAGTTATTAAAATCCACAGCAAATTTGTTCTGGAATAAAGAGTGACTGAAACATAGAATTTATTAACTAAACATAGCCCAGATTGCAGGAATTTACATCTATTTTAGCCAAAATCTCCAGGGGGAGAGACCCCCTGACCCCCGTAAAATAATCTCACCACTGTGCATCTCTTTACTATGGTTTAAATTTGGTTTGTGCAATGACCTGCAGTATAAACTCTAGCTGCTCACATAAAATGTTTTCATTTTAAAATCCATATACATGCATTTGTATTCAATTCTGCACAATATGGGAAAATAGTGCGCTTAAAGTTGCTCACAGTGTCTGATAGGGCTGCTCAGGGAGTTTGCATCTTTGCTCAGGCTCAAGAAAAAATAGAGGGAACATTGATCACAACCACACCTTTTCATGGTCTCTATGCTATTACTTTGCTTACACCTTTCCACAGTATGGTATAACCATATCTATCTCCATGATGATAAGCAAATGAGGCTAAGCTAAGATGTCATAGATCTCTTAAATCTCATCTGTAACTTGTTGATGTCCTGCTTGTCTCACTTGATTGAAGCCAGATTGTGAATCATTGCAGGCAGAGCAGAGCAATAGTATTTCCTTGTTGATATAGTTTGTGAAAAGATAGAAAGTGTGAATACTTCTTGTACTCACTAGAGCTTGTTCTTGCAGATGGCTTGATGATGCGCACAGGACCTTGGGAAATAGAATGTCGGTTGCTTTCAGCCAAAACTTGTCTTTTTCGCCGAGTGCTTGGAGAAGTGATGCAGCCCTGAGAGCACCTAGTTCCAGGAGCGTCCACCACGCACAAGAGCACAAGGCACGTGATGTACACCTACGACACACAGACATGTAAGTCAAGTCATTTTAGATTCTAATTTAGCGGTAATACACACACAAGTTTGAATGTACATAACATACTTTATAACAGGGGCGGGCAATTATTTTTACTCAAGAGCCATATTCAAACCCAGAACAGTTGTGGAGGGCCAGACTGCCAACATTGGTTTAACAAATTCTCATTATTGCAAACACATTTCTACAGAATATAGAAGCCAGGACAAATAAAAGGTTGAAACATTTTGAGATTAAGCTAAAGGTTTCATGAAAATAAAGTCGAAGCTTAAGAAAGATATGATTTACAAAAAAAAAAAAAGTTAAATAATAATAAAATAAAATACACATTTCTGAGAATAAAAGCCATAAAGAAGCTATTTTAGAGAATAAAAAATTTGAAGTTTTATGAGATGAAAATCATAATTTTGCACTAATTATTATCAGGACTTGTGCTAGGATGGGTCAAATAAAAACACAATAGATTTGTATATTTATAACAATGTTCCATGATCCAAATTACAATTTTAATCTTGTAAAACTTAACAACAAGTTTAATATTGAAAATTTGCTTTTTATGGCTTTGACTTTATAACATTGTGAATTTCATCTCAAAATGTTACAAGTTTAATGTCGTAGTCCAAGTTTTTGTCGTCTAAACTTTGTCATGGATTTGTGTTTCTCACAAACATGCCACGGCCTTATTGAAACAGGTCGTGCTGCAGCTTGCCCAGGTCTGCTTTATAATAAGGTGGTAATGACCAGAGACAGGTTATTGATTTACCAAATAGAAAAAAAATATAAATCTGTGACGGGTTTGCTTTTTAATAGTATTATATTTACTTCTCTTCATGCATGCCCACCCTCCCCTGCAACCACTTTTTACTATAAAGTATGTAGCTATACCACAAGGCTGAAATGTTTGTAACCTAAGTTTGCCCTCTCTGTGTGTTCATGTGTTTTTGGACACGCTCTTCCACATTCGCTCATTTGCTTCTTTTCCCCCCACATATGGCAGTTTTGAGGGTCTTCTAGCAAATGCAAAATAATTTTGTATGTAAATGAACATGTTGAGTGATATGGCAATAATGGATCTCACAACTTTAGAACATGAATGTGACTGGGAGTTCCCTCAACATCTTTTTAAATGTGGAAGTTTCATCGTTGATGCCCAATGTACTTGTTCAAATGGCAGTCAATCTCGTGATCAATTTAATAATTTTAGCTGCCCTCCATCTGTATTCAATATAATTGGCATTGAATGTTGTGGCATCACGTGAATGAAACTTAAAAGTGGTTTGTACTCATTTTGTGCTCTTCACCTCTTCACGTCCCATTACAAACTCAAAAGCCTCCATTCCAAATCTGAATTGCTGCAGGGCACTTTTGTAGATCTCCACTGAATCATCTATGGGACATCTATAACACAGATATTCAGTTAGTTATACAAGGTTGTGAATGCTCAAGACGACGCACTTTACCCACCCATTATTAATTATTCTGTAGATGTCACTTGTGTTTAAATCCCCAAAAGGAGTGGCTGCGCAAGCTTCAACAAACAATTCTGTATTGGGGACAATAGTCATTACTTCAATTTGCATGTACATCATTTGTCTGATGGATACTTCCAGTGGATAGTTGGTAAATCTATTTGTGTATTCAGCTGTTTCGTAGAAGTCGAATTGAAAGGAGAAAGTTCCAAATCCTTTTTCTGTGAAGGCATAAATGTTTTTGTGTCTGAAGCCCACAGTCAAGTTGTTCCTCTTGGGATAGGCACACGCAAAGGAGATTTCCACATCCAAATGTCTAGAGATTACATCGCTGGGGTCTCCATTTGTGATCTTGTTTCTGAAGATTATGTTTCCCTCGTCTTCCTAGAAATATATACACAGTTTAGGTGTCAGTTTCAACAGTGAATTAATTATATTGTATGAACTGCCCTTGATTAGAAGTTACACTTTATATTAAAAAACATGTGCTTGTCTTTGATGATTGTTTTCTCTTTATATTTTTAAACCATACAGAAAAATACACTTCATGACCATATCTGGGGTTGCTGAATTTGGTTTGGATTAGGATCATTTGACCTATCTGATTAAAAAAAAATAATTAACTGACTACAGGAGCCACAATTTTCACAAGAATTGGCTCCCACAAAGTTCAGACCTTAACTACTTTTTTGGGATGTAATATTCAGGTCAAGACTTGAAAAAATGGTTCACTGGAGGAAATAAAACTTGATATTTCACAATTTAATGCATCAAAGTCAGTTCAACAAAATAAATAAAGTTGGGCTAACTAACTTTTTTAGTTGTAAATTAATAACCTTTGTGTTTTCCACTAAATATGTATAATAAATGCTGCCCTTTGTAAGAAAAGCAAGACATTTGTGGACTGTCTGAACTGAATAATAACAAATTTTAGTTATATTTATTAGCGGAATGCAGTGCTCTGATTGGCTGTGCTTGAGTGGTCCTCTCCAGTTTCAGATTAAAGTTAAATAGTAATTTAAAGGAGACCTATAGTGATTTTTCTGTATATTTAAGAAGTAAATATGGCTTATGCAGAGGAATAATTCACCATTTTATTCATTGGTAAAACATACATAAAAACTGGATCCTAAAAACCGGTTTAGAAATAGAAACAGGAACTGGCAGAACTGATATAAGTCCCCACCTCTTTGTTGTAAAAATGTAACCTTTAATGATTAAGCCACAGATTATTAACAGATTTAAAATAGCGGTTGGAAAGTGGATATATGACAGTTTTGATCTCTACATGTTCTACTTGGAATCTGAATGTTTGAGTACCGTAAACGCAAGTAAATACAGACAAGTGGGCGGGGATAGGTGGTAGGTGAGGACAAGGATTTTCTGACCACTCGAGCATCTGCTGCAGGAAAATACAGGATTACACAAACATGCAGGAATCAATCCAAATATAACTTTGGGTAGCATAATTAAAAGGGAACACTATTGTAACATGGCTGAAAACTCATATAAGTATTTTGCATATTAGGTCTCCTTTAAATACATTGAAAAGACACATGTTATTATTTGTATTTATTTATTTATTTCATCAGGTCGCCAAAAATAAAACAAACCATAGTAAATGTCCAATTAAATCAATTTCCAGGCAAGAAATATAAATATAAACGTAAAGAATATGCTTCTGTTTTAGGGAAATGGATAGACTTAAACATCATAAACTACTCCTTATTGATTTGATATTCCTAAAGTAAGATACTGCTGACTTGTGTTTTACCTCGATATTAGTTCCACACGTGTGCAGGCCAAGCCAGCTACAAGGTGCGTGCTGTTGGACAGGATGGACAGGTCACAGGCCGGGTCCCTGAAGTCGTTCAGATGGAGTTGATTGTAGAAACGGTTGATGTAATCTGACCTCTGGATTTCAACCATCATATTTGTCTCGTTGCAGGTCACAACCAAGCCTAGATGTCACACAAACACTTTTGAATTCACTGCTTTTGAATTTTAGATAATATTGTGGCTGTTGTTTTCAAGATATCCCAAAATTGAATATCAAGTATATCATGCATAGAAAAACGCTCCAAAAAAACCCCAAAAAATATTAATAATAATTGAAAAAAAAGGATTCTGTAAACTTTAATCTAAGGGCACAAAGTCATATTTTGCAACTTTGTGATTGATCTGGCAAGAAGCTGTGTCCACATGACATCACATTACACAATATATTTAATAAAGATAGATTAAGCAGCTAAAAAGAGTGAATGGGTCTACCTCCTATTGACTTCAACTAAAAATTTCAATACACGTTTTAACACATTTTCTGGATGGATTGATAAAATATTGTCCGAATATCAACATTGAGATATGACAAAAAATATTGAGATATTCATTTTTGTCAATGTACAGCCCTATCTGTAACTGTATTTAGTCCCAGTTAAATCAGAAAACAGATACTTTTCTAAAATCAGAAGAATTCATTCTGAAATTTGAGCATAAAATGTAGGCATCGATCAGAATTTAAACAGTGACAAAACTTGTTCACATCTACAGATTTCAGTTGAAACTATTTGTTAAATTATTATGTGAAGAAACATGTGCGTGTGGAGCTACTATTGTCTTCAAATGCATCACTGCATTCATTTTTTCTATGCATTTTACTAAAACTTGCTTAATTGCAAAAATATATTTGGTGCATAGTTTGTATGTACAAGAGACTTTGGCTACGGTGTTTTGTGTGGTGTATTTGTGGTGAAAGCATTTTGATTTGGGAGTTTTTATGTGAATATATTCCTTTTGAATGTTCTTAATCGCCATATTAGAAACAGCTCTGTTACAAGGCTGGGTATAATGCAGATTTGCAACCATCACCATTTAAATACATATTTAAATATACAATGAAGCAAAATGCAGAAAATACCCCTTGACAAAATATAAAAGCATATAGAGCCCTGCAGCTGACTCAGCTCAGCATGCACGCATATCCCAGGCATATCCTTCAACGACGGCTGGCCGGATTATAAACCTATTGGAGTTTTACTGAATATGGATTATTTTCGCACACTGGCATTTACAATTATCCAAGACAGGACCAGGCCATTTCCATGGACTGGCAGAGCAGTGTGAGAGGAAAACAATAACAAATGGGTTTCAAATGTCTTTGAATTCTTTTGGTTTAATAAAAAAAGTAAGCAAACTAAAGCTTTAAACCAAGATGGTTTTCAGGTGTTTCTCACAATAACATGAGAGAACGAGCTCTGTCATGTACAAAAGTTTCACATTAGTCGCAGCACAACATGTTTTAACTTTTGTCTCAAAATCAGATTGTCTGAGTAAACGTTATATGTCAGGGCTTTGGAGTCAAATATATTTCACACAAACACCATCAGGGAAACTTTTTAATGGGATAAGAATGTGGAAATGGAATGCAGAAGTTGCAGATTTTGTGATTTCTGCGATCTAAAATACAAAATGGCCGCTAATGTATATTTGAGTTGTTTATGCCAAGGAGAAACTACAGAAGCAAATTTTAGGCATCTTCCCATTAGATTCAGTGGTAGCGTCACTGCCATTATCGCGGTCGCAGCAAATTTAGTCAAGAGCTTATTGTAAGTTGAGTTCATCTAAACTGTTAACTTGGTACACTGAGAACTAATTTGCATGTACAATAAGTAGAGTCCCGATAATTGTTCACTTACCTCCTATCTGCACTACAAAAATGAAACAGCGCAGCTCAGATTGATATATCTGATCATTTCTGCAAAATAAACAACAATGCTTAGTGTATTTAGCACTTCATAACGTAACATGCCCAGAAGACTTACTTGTCAATCCCTTCAGCCACAAAGCAAACTGGAAGGTATTTGTCCTCATCTTCAGGAGCTGGAGTCCATTTTATAACATATTCATCTATAAAAGTGCGGTTGTGAGTGATTCCTTCTGGTCCTGTAAGTATGAAGTCATGAAGCCTGTAGCAGAAACACCAGAAGAAATTTTAATACAATGTAAAATCACTCTCTGAAATTTTAGCATGTTCTCCATCATTCGTTTACTTAAAGTTGTATTGTATTGATCGATATCTTGTATTGCCTGATGCTGATGCTCAAGTGCTCAGAAAAGACCCGTTTTCACCTATACCCTAACTCCACCCACTTGTCTGTATTTACTGCTTAAAACATTCAGATTCTAGTAACATGTAGCGTTCAAAATATGTAAAATCTGGTGTTAAAATATGCACCGATCCAGCTTTTCAGTTCGATACGATCCGAATTGGCTTAACTACTGCCGATACTCAATATCAACGATACAGGTAATAACTGAAATAGCAATTTTCTTATAAAAATAATAATTAGGTCAATTGTATTATGTAACTGTTATTCAGGTGCAGTCAATACTTAACAACTTAATCTGAATAAAGCTATAATGAGACATTCTGATCAACATCAGCCAACAAATTAGTCTATTAGTCCAATTAAAGACAAGCATGATATCGGGTGAACGATATCATGGACCGATACCGATCCAGCAAAATGTCTGATGGCACGATATCGATCCAGTATCGGATCGGTGCACCTAGTTAAAAAGAATTAATGAACCTGTAACATGTTAAGCAATTAGATATTAATGCTGTATTTAAATGTATCTGCAGATTTTAAAATGTTTTGCTTCAGCTGAATGTTTTTTTTTTTGCATAAATAACATGTTGAGACCAATTACTATTACATTTGTATCAGTGATGCTTACTTACTTGACCTAATTTTGATTAGGTTTCTTTTTCTGATCATGGGTGTGTTCGCCTTTGGAATGTTGTGAGTAATATTATCCTATTAAACTCTGGTTGGCTTCCAAATAAGCTAATTAGAAATAGGATCAATCAACGTTAATTATACATATATCAAATACCATTTCATTACATTGGTTTTTCAGAGTAATTGGCTCTGTGCAATTCCAGTCAGCTGGTTTATTTATTTTCAAAAAATTCCTTGTTTATTTCCTGTTTAGTTCATTTCTATGGGGTTTCACTAAACAGTCTAAAATGAAAAACATACTTTAAGATGAGCAGTGAACAGTAAGTTGTTGGTGGTTTGTTAAATGTTAAATATTTCACAAATGAGAAGAATATTTCACCAAAGGACCAAAGTGTGTTTATAAAAAGATGTGTTTGTCTGTCAGTGCTAATGCTAAAGTCTGACAGTTTGAAAATAAACAACTTCTATGCACAGGGTCAATTAAAAATAATGAATAATTAGTTGCAATACAATGCTATACTAACTATACTATACGTATACTGTGATTGGCATTCATCACATTACATTACATTAGTCATCTGATCTTCGCTGTAATGAAGTGAAAAAGTAGACTATCGAGTATATTTGAAATGATTATAACGTACGCAAAAAGAGAATAACGTATATACTGTTTATCTGCTCTTTTGTGAGATACTTCAGCACAGGTGTGGGCACTTATTTATTAGTGGTGTGCTAAAATATTTTGTAAACAGTCAAAAATATTTTGAAACAAATGAAATATGTAATGTTTATTTTACATTGAGGCGTTATTTTACTTCCTTAAAATAAGATTTGCCAAAGGGAACGATCATAAAATGTATTGTTTTGTTAAAAATGGAGAAGGACCAGGATGTTTTTACTTACTAAAATGTAATAATGACATAAATTTATAGTTTTACTGGCAAATTTCATTTAGGAATTTTCAAAATCGCAATCAAATATTTGTTTAGTTTTAACACTGACTTATTTGACATTGTGTGTGTTCTATGTCATTGCTGCCCAATTAGAGTTATAAAGTTCTTTTTTTTTACTTCATGCATGTTTGGGCACTAGGTAAAAATTTTCCATTGCTAAAATAAGTTGATAATTATTCAATAATCAATTTGTTGTGATTAATCAATTAACTTGTTGCAGCCCTATAATGAAGTTTTATTTATTTATTTATTTATTATTTTATAGGTTCCTTTCATGTTCTAGAATTCAATAATGTCATTAGGCATATAATTGTATGTACTGTAATTTGTTTTTCCTATTAGAAACATTATCTTTTGCAATGAAACAAATTCAGCAATTTTTTAAGGGTGACTAGACCCAGTAACCTTTGGCATTACAACAAAAAACTGCTTTTGACAATATTCATTTTTGCTGTCCTCTGCTTGACTGAAATTTCTGTGTTGGTGTCCGGTGTACAGAACCTGTTTTTATTTTTCTTACATAGTGTGTTTTGCCATCATCCGCACTCTGACTTCTTGGGCGCGTCCAGCATATGCAGGGATCTTTAATCCATTGCTAGGTGTCGGGGTCAAAAAAATGGGAAAGTAATCTCCAGCAGCACAAGATTCTGCCATGTAAGGATCCACTGCAGTGAGAGACAAATTTAAAAACACAGCAATAGTACTTATGCACAGTGACAGGATGGGATATCATGTTTATTTTTTTACCCTGAATAGCAAACTGCTCTGGAACAATGCTTATTGGACCGATGGTTGATACAAAATATCCCGGTGGCGTCGGTGGCTTTGTGGGTAGAGGTCCTTTCTGTGTGGCACTCCCCAGAGAGAGTGGGCACTTCTTTGTATAGAATCCGTCCGAGTATGTGAGAAAGATGTTAGAAACTGGAAAATCATCCAGCACGAGTTCGATCGGATACATTCCACTAAGTGCTGCCTTGTCAAAACGAATGATGCAAGAGTCCTGGAGAAGGAGAAAAGAATTCAAGTTGAGATTTTTTAACACAAAAGTTAGTGTAACCAGCCCTTCAATGAAAATCCGCTTGTGTGTGGCCTACGTGTGGCATTTGCACGGTGATATTTGATGTCTGTAATTTTCTTGTTTTTACAGACTTTCTGGAAACTGCGACGGATAATTAATGAGAACAACCATTTACTTAATTCATGCACGTTTTATCAGTTGACGTGGATTGCACACCTGATCTGCAGCATTGTAAATGTGGCTTCTCGTCACGCTGTTGTGTTCATCGTTCAGAATCACGTCCACAACATCAGATTTCTTACAAAACAGCCGTAGTCTCTCTCTTTTAATCTATTTACAATGGTAAATGGATTAAAAGAACAACAATGAGGTTCCTGGTCACGGATTTATTAATCGTAGTTTGATTAATCTTTAGTTTTTTTATTGTAGAAAAACGACAATGCTATTTAAGAATGACCCGTAAATAACGATAAACAGAATTATAATTGATTTATGAACAGATTGAAAACACAGGCATACGTCTTCGCACGGCTTTAGGAATTTACATGAGGACGTCTGAGTTTGGAGAATCACAGGAGGTAAAATTCGGGGGGAAACTTTACAGACATTTTTACAGACATGGATGATTCGCACGAGAGTAGAAACTCATACGACGTCTGGAATTATTACACTTTACATGAGGTCCCTAGGTAAATATTATGACGTTTGAATAGAACTTTTGTTTCACTAAATAAATGATAAAAATCGGCTTTTTTACATTGAACAGGACTGTATTGACACAAAATGCATTATTATTTATTTTGGAGGATGGCCCACTTATGTTTGTTCTTTTAGTGCTGTTATCTGTTTTGATCATGAGAAATACTTGATAAATGAGTCCCAAAGAGGGATGATACTAAATTAGTGTTTCTCCCACAATAGAATACTGTTTTTGATGAGACATGTGGTGTAACTGATGTATTTTACCTTTAGGAGTGAGAAGCCTTTGGGGAGTTTGCACAGGCTGCAGTCATAGCCGCCTCTCGATCCGGGGACTCGGCATCGGATGTAGTCTCCATCAGGATCAAACACCAGCAGGTTGTAATCGCGCTCACAATTTCTCGGAATTCTGCAAGACAATAGAAATGCTAAGTGGTGGTATAGCTCCACTTTTTCATCAAGTAACACGCAAGCTTAATACTTCACACATATTGGGAACAGGATTCTGATTCTAATTAAAAGAGGTAAGAACTTCACGATTCTAGAAAAATAATAAATTCAGATTTTTGTTTTGGACAAGTATTGCAATTACAATTCTATTTGCCAAGTTATGCTTTAAAAATCCGATTTTGTTCACTTTTCAAACATAAAAAAGCATAGTTTTACTTGTTTTAATATTAGCTTGAAGTGAATTTACATCATCCTGATGCATCAGCCAGTTTAATTTGACTTTTTGGAAGCCATCTGACATCACACTATAGTTTTCGTTTGCTTGACAGTAAGCGAACACATCAGTGTAGTCCAGGGTAAACTTGTGTGTCATCCATTGTTCTTTTACCTGCAGTATGCTTACAAATTAAAAGTACAAGATCATGGTTTCTGGCTAACACACACTGCTTCATCTGTGTTTGTTGATTGGCCAATTGTACGTCCTGGTTTTTGAGAACCTTCTGCAGTTCTGCGATACCTGACCTAGTTGCTGGAGTGATATAAATTGAGTCGACGCACAAGGTGGCACCAACCGAGCTAATCCTTTCCATCCACAAGTGCAGAAAGCTCTTATATGTGCTTATTTTTCAAAAGCCACATTTTTGCTGAATTAGACCAATGTGTCATCGTCGACACATCCATGTTTGCTTTGATTGTCACCTTTGACTTTTGCCTAAACAACAATGCTGCACTGTGATTGGTTCATCTCACACTGGCCGGTTTTGAGTTTTTGAACTTACAAATATTGCAGGAATTAATTCTAGGTTAAACTAATCTAAACTAAACTAATTTCAAAACAGATCACACGAATGCCAATTACTCAACTATGCTAACATGTTTTTGTCGTTTTTAGGAGTGTCCCACCTGAGAAAAGGAATCGCGGGGGCGACGGTGAGCGGTTTGCTTTCTTGGTGTCGGAGCGAGTCCCCAGATCGATGTGCGTCTTCATCCTCCAGTCCATGGGTGTGGGTTGAACGCTCTGGGCCCAGTATCCCTGTCCCGTGGTCAGGTTCAGGTAAGTGGGAAATCTGTCCTCGCATCACAAAGGAAGAAGACCATACAGACAATAAGCATTAATTTAAGCATATTCTGACACTACAAAGATAAATGTAGCTACAGTTTATAGAGTTGTTCATGGCTGTTTTGTATACTTTTAAAGAAAATTTTGGCTAATGTATTCCTTAGAATGTTTAACAAATGTGCAACAAACAGCGGATTTGCCATTATTTCATTGTAACCGTTTTTACTTTATTTCCAAAGTCAAAAAATAGGTGGGCAAATAATTGAAATACATACACAGTTTTGAATGTAACTTGAGTTAGACAGAATCCTTAAAATGGAAAATGAAAATGAATAAAAAACAAAGAAAAAAAATCTTTTGTCAAACGCATTTTTTGTGGCAAAGCTTTATCGTGATTGCAAAACTCATTCAGCTTTTGACCAGTTATAAACTCAATCATGTTGAATAATTAGGACAAATGTAGTCGTTACATAAGCTTTGATTAATATAAAACATGTTGTGATTGTTTGGCTGATGCAGTTACTTCATAAAGTATGCAATATATATGGATATATGGATATTTATATTATTATCATAAGCCCAAATGGTGATTTTTTTTTTTCCCCAATTAATATCATTGAACTTTGTAACAGCGCATCTAAAAAGTTTTCTCTCGAAGTAGTAACTGGACCCATTCACATTTTACATTACAACAAAAATAGCAATTAAAATAAAAAAATATTCAGTTTTTTTACAGCAGTAGTGCCCATAGTGTGGCCCAGGGTCCAATATTGGCCCACCAAGGTGTTTACTTTGGTCCCCGAAGTTGAAAAGATTGTCAAAGTTCACCAAATCAATTTTATTCTGCTAAAACATGTTAATAAAATCTAATGTAATCACTTGCTTATTGCAAAAAAACTTTTTGATGCAACATAAAATTAAAATTGGTCCTTTGCCTTGGCCTTGGCACGCAGCAAAATCATTCAAATTGGCCCTTCGAGGAAAAACAACATTAATTTTGGCTGCTAAGGAAAAAGTTTGGGCACCCCTGATCTACAGTTTATTAAGTATTGGTCTAAGGAATCTTGTAGAATCTATTAAAGCCAATTGGTGGGTTAATATACTAATAGAACATAATTCAAAGCTAGAAATGTTTAATTAATATCTTGGTTTTATATCTGAACCTGAAAGCATTTAATCTGAAACATAAAGTAGAGAAATGGCTCACTTGATCTCAAAAGGCCTGTTGGTGGTGAATTTCATGAGGGTGACCACTTCATTTTCGCACCATTCTGTAAAATCCTCTGTCCCGTTGTCGACTTGAGTGGAGACTGACTTTATGATGGTCCCACAGTCTCCCATCGCACAGTCGAAGTGATTCTGATAGCAAATGCTGTTCATGTGCCTGGTTCGAACCTCAAGCTGAAACGTGACAGACCTCATTACAATTCGCCGTATTTATGCTGTCCTTTTGTTTAAATTTGATGCATTCGAATGTTCAAACCGTACAAGGTAGTGTAAAGTTGGGTCCTGTCCTTTGGGAGTGAACGTCAGAGAGCTGCCCATGTAGTAATAAGACGAAACTGGTGAGATGACGAGGAGCAAAGGCAGCAGCAGCAGCAGAGTGCAAGCAGAGGCCATCTTCTTTACTGTTGAAATACATAAATAAATACATAAACAGATAAATAAATTTAGCTTTCAATCATTCTTTTGGATAACTCTTTTACAGCAGATCAAGTTTTCACACAAAACATAAAAGTTTTGACTAAGCTCTGGCAAGATACACAAGCCAATAATAAACTATATTATTGGCTTGTGCAATTTTCTTTGCTGGAGAGCCATATTCAAAATCAGTGGGGACCAGATTGCTATTATTGGTGTAACAAATTTTCATTGTTACAAGCACATTTGTATAAAATATTTGCCATTTATTTTACTATTGTGTTCATTTATTGTAATATGCATTAAACACAAGAGCAGACATAAAAGACATTCACCTTTTTGCTCCATTCACTTTTTTTGGCTGTGCACTTCCTGTTTAACTGCGTCTAGTCTGTTCAGTCACTGGATATATTTTAAAGGTTGTATGGAGGATTTTCAAAAATAGTTTGTTGTCAGTCTTGGTCAAAAACAGTTGCACAGATTTGTAACAGCCTTGTACTTAAAAATATATAAACTGTGGACATGATGAGGCCAGTAAAACGTTGACCAATAGATAACGAGGTACCTCGTTATCTATCTGTGAACCTTTCAAGCAAACCCTCAGTGTTCCCAAGTAACTCATTGGCCCAGTTAGCAGTGAAGGGCGTGGCCCTGGGAGGAGAAACACATGTGCATCATTTGAAAAACAACAAACAGTTGTTGGATTTGAAAAATCCTCCATACTACCTTTAACTGTAATTATATCTATTTGAGATTGCCCATTGAAACAGAACTGAACAGGAAGTGCGCAGCCAAGAAAAGTGAGCGAGTAGAATAAGGTGAATAAAGACCTGTTCAACAATTCTCAATAACATGCCAGGGGCCTAATTAAAGCAAACTGAGGGCCGCATCTGACCCCTGGGCCACAGTTTGCCCAGTTTTGGTTTACTTAAATCTATGCAAAAATTAGAGGAAAAACTACATAAGCGATGCACTTTTTATATATTTATACTTGAAAGCAAATATTTCCAACAATTCTGTTAGACCATATTGCGATAACTATTGTATCATAAAATTATAATTATGTTTATCTATCACAAAGTTATCCTATTGTTAAATTACAACAAAAATGTCACAGAGCCCTAGATGACACAGATGTACAACAAAAGTAGTCTCCATGATCATGGTCACATATGTATTTTGGACCATTTGAAGCATGTGTCGACTTTCTCAGTGGTCTCCCGGATGAAATACAGCAGCTTCCCCGCCCCCTTCAAAACACATTCCTGACCCAAATTTCTGTCCAGAGAAATCCTGAATTTTTCTCTTTTTTTTTTTTTTTTTTTAGCCGTGCAAAATGTGTTTAGATGTGTTTTTGCTGCCTTGTTTCAATCTAGAAGTCACACTAAAATGAGAAAAAAAATGTAAAAAATAGTGCGAAGTTTCATTCAGCCGGCTAGTTTAATTACACAAAATAAAAATGTTGTGTTTCGATTCAGTTGGTTTAATTACGCAGGAGAGCTGTAGAGGGAGCACTACCGCTGAAGTTGCTGAGTTCTGCATTAATAGGTTGTGACCATGTGACATCAAAACGTTCTACAATCTAATAATATTTAATCAGCCGGAGAGCAGCTCATATAAATATTGTTTAAAGAAGTTTTTCGCTGTAATGCAACAATGACTGATAGTAATGAGAAAAAAAAAAGATATCATCACATTTAGAACGTGAACAGAACTAATAATGAAAGAGCTGACTTGCCTGATCCGGGAGATTTCAGAATCCCACGTTTAAAGTCCAATTGTCTCAGGACCTAATCATTTTTCTTGCATGATAATGACATGTATCATTTTGAGCACAACATGACAGAAATCTTTGAAGCAGAGATGTGGAGATATTTATACAGCAGATCACACGCACACCGAAGTGTCACAAAAGTATCGAAGTTGATCAACAAACTGTGAGTGCTGCTTCAGCGCTGGGCCTAAAGTACATCCAGTACAATCCAAGGCCAAGGCGCAGAGCGAGGGCAGCTCTGCTCGGAACAATGGGCCGTTCATCAACACAGTTATGGCAACTTTTTAACATAGTTTCACCTGTGTACAGAGCATTATGATGTCAAGGCTAAAGCTCTATTTGCACAGGATAGATGCCTGTAAACTTTAAATTACCCCACGAAATCTTGAGTTTTTACAGGTTTTGACCTGTAATTTCCTATTCTTCCCAGACTATGTTTCGGAAATGGCGACAGATACGCCTTGATTTATGACAACAACCTATTGCTTCATTCATCAAGAATGACTTTGGCTTTATGGCCTGACCTTTATTCACTGTTCGACAATTGTCTTGATTTGAATGCCGTTGGGTTAAAATAGCCCTGGTTTTTCAGAATCATATCCACACAATCAAATTTCCTATTAAACAGTTGTCTCTCTCTTTAATCCATTTACAATGATAAAGTCTCTCCATCCAAACTTCTACGCCAGCAGGGTTGTACTTCCGGGTAACAGATTTTATCGTAGTTTGTTTCATTTTTAGCTTTTTAATTGTAGAGAAAGATCTGTGACGAACAGTAATAATAATTTAGTTCATATCTGAAAGTAAAATAGGTCGCAGAGTCATTATTAATTTATGTGCAGTTCGCGGATTGGAAAACACAGACATACACATTTGCATGTTTATTTGTTTCTTATCGAGTGGCTTAATTGGTCTGTGGACTTCCACAGACGCCACTCAAATCCCCCTCTATTTTTTATCTATCTTTAGTTATTTTACCTCATGTTTACTAGTTACTAGAAACTAGATGTTTCACGAGTTGAATATTCTGTCCATCTGCTGCAATTGTTCCTAATCATAGTTATATATTGTATTACTGTATGTTGAAGCCACTTGATCTATTTATCTTATTGTGCACTGGAGCTCAGCCAAAACAAACACTTGTAAAAGAGTTTTTACTTTTTTAACTTGATATATATATTATCTGCTAAATTAAAATCTTGTTTAATTGCACGTTTCTAATTTTCCTGCTGTTCATGAACTGTGTGTTGCAAACCACTGGAATTTACCCATTGTGGGACAATCCTATTAACATACACAATTATAGGACTATGTTTAAAAGGATATTTGTTAAATCTAAGTCAGAATGTCACTAGTGGAATGGTGTTGTTGTTTCCTGCAAGAAAGGAATAACTCGAAAACTTGGCGTGACTTCAAGCTTTCTGTGACGTCTGTATCGTTCAAGGTGTCATCATGTCTATTGTCTGCTGTTTATAAATATTATCTAACCTCAAATTTGTTTTGGCACAGGATCAACCAAAGCACTTCTCGTAAAAACAGATATTAGTAGATCATTTTTTACACTTTGTTCTTTGTAAACGAACTGATAATCCCTCCCTCTTCATAGTAACATTTCAACGTAAACTGCAAATTATCACGTTTTTAATCTGCTGCTTAAGGCATCTGCTGCAATGCATTTTAGAACTGAAAAAGTGTCTTTTGCACTTCATGGTATATTCAAGGCAACTGGGATGTTTTGTCTGGAATCCAAAACCCACACTACTTCACCAATACTGTGCAATGAGTGGGCCTGCTCATCACAAATCAAATCAACTTCACATTGTTCCGTAAAGTACTGTAGTTTATTTGCATGACACAAATGAAACAGGATAGCATTGGTTGTTTGTCACAAAATCAAACTTAAAACATTAAAATATGTTTTGTTTCTCACTGAGTTCGGCATGATTTTCAGGTCCCTGTATAAGAGGATACCTGCTGCAAAAATACAAAAACACTGGTGACAGTTTATGTCCATCATGAATATTTTATTTACATTTTACAAACATTACTTCTGGGGCAATGTGCACTCTAAGCCAAGGGTCCCCGACCACCGGTCCGTGGCCCAAAACCTTCTGCTACCGGCAAAAGATCTTTCAAAATTATTCTATTTTTATTTTATAGTCTATCAATACTTCCTTGTACTTTCCTATAAAAATGTTGCATCATTAACTCCCAAAAACAGCAAATTCAAGCAAAAAAGAGCTAAAACATATTACAGTATTTGGTTGTATGCATTGCATTATTGTTGGTGCTACCTAACCACAGATGATCCCTGAAAATTTGTGATTGTACCAGTTTTTGTGGCGCTAAGCTTCTGCGATTCAAGTCTCCAGAATTACTCAAACATCATGAATCAATTCAAGTACAACTTTGACTATGCTAATAAAAGGGAAAACTGTTGCAACAAAGTTAAAAGCTAATGGAAATTAATTAGAATTTTAATTTCAAGTTCAAAATGTGTTTGGCTTAATTGTTGCACCTAAAAACACATTAAAACTGTGGAACTAAAAGCTGAACTAAACAGGACTAACCAAGCTAGGAAAGTACAGACATAATTGTGGCTTAGTATCAATTACATTTAAGCGTGTGCCTCACCCATGCTGGAAAGTAAATGTTGCAATATATTATAAGGAAATATTACTTTTGTGAATGTAATAAGAGTAAATGTTAATTGTGAAGAGGAGACTTGGGCGTAATTGTAGCACAGGCTTACTGGAACAGCTGAAGTAAGCACTTTTGTTTCCTTTCTCACTCGTGACTGATGCTGCAAACAGATGAAGCAACTAATGCAAGCTCAGTTTGTATATTGTCTATTAAATGGTACACTATTCCAAAAATAGCAATAGAACGTTATACGTCAGTGCTATTTGCTTATTAGTAGTGCCTGGCAGGGAGATTATTCAGTTATGGACTTTTTGCATTGATGAGGTAAACCACATATTCCAACCAAAAGAATTTGTGCAGTCAACCAAACCGAAATAAATTTGCAACAATTCACAATAGGTTGTTGGAAATTATTAATCACTTGTTCTGACAATTCAATATAAGAACTATACTGAGGAATATTCAGTATAGTTTCCCTCATGTCGGATGTCGCAGTCTTTGTCATGGTTTAACACTTTCTTGTACTTGTCAAAGACTGATCTTGTCACATGTCAGAAGCTAAGCAAGTTAGGTCCTGGTCACTACTTAAATGGGAGACCGCCGGAGAACCAGGTTGCCACTGTGAGACGACAAGAGGGGGCTGTCATTGTGACCCACATTGTCTCAGTGTCGGCGTATACTGGGTGGGTGGATCCTTCATTGTAA